>JAXQQM020088292.1:0-33383 GCA_034641835.2 Pinus albicaulis
ACATATGTTTAAAACATATGTATATATTAAAGCATACATAAAATTTAACTATCAAAACATTAAAGAACCCTTTCCGTCGGACTTCAAAAGTCTGAATAGATTGAATTTCAAACCAAATTCGCGTTCCAAAATGGGATGCTGACGTCTGCCTAATTTTAACTCGAATTCTCAATCCAATTGTTGAGTCTCAAATCTGCATCTTTCCTATACACCTTTCTAGACCTTTTTCATTCACCTAAACCTTCTAAGTTGTCAATATAATTGCATATCAATTGTAAAAGAGCATCTAAAATGGTTTTTAACTATGTTTTGTGTCTGCTGTTTGATTTAGATTTTTTCTCATTTAGCTGCGGAATCTTGCCACTTTCCGCAGCTGCTGCAACTTTCTGCAGCCATTTTGTGAAAGTCTATGTTACAGGTGTCTTCAGGCAATTCGAGCCACATGGGCAAGTCAGAAATTATGTGGACATGGATCGTGTCCTATTGGCTCGGGAAAATTCACCTAAGGAGGCTGTGGTAAAAGGTGGCCAAGTGGAAGTCAACCGTAGAGTCCCACGGTGACAGGACTCTGTTTCTCATCACGTGAAGATTTGTATGACCGTTTCTAATTTACGAGAGACACATCAACACCTGTACACAGCTCCATAAGCCGAATCCAACATCCACTCTTCATAGATTTACTCCTCACCGCGACCATGACACTGGATCTCTGGACGTGATGGTTCACGTGTCTCTATCAGCACAAACTTTAGGGAATTAGTTATATCACCTTTGTTATAAATAACGCGTTTGCATACGCATAATAGTTAGCCTCCATATAGCTCTATAATGTAATTGCGTTGCCACTGCACTGTAATATCATCTCTCTGTTATGACTGCATTTTAATATATAAGAAGACTCTGTTTCCAAGCGTAATTCGTATTTGAAGGCTGTTGCCCGAGGCTGGTGCAGAGGGCCCCTGCACACGGTGAGGTTTTGTGCATTACTGTATAGTTTCTTGTTTTATTTCTTTAAGTTCATTGTGCCATAAGTCATTCACGTGTTTATACATTTCATCTTTCATGATATTTATGCCGCATCTCTGTTCATAATCTTTCATGCTTTACATTTTACTTCTGTCCATAATCTTTCATGTTTTATGTTATTGTTAACTGATCAGTGTTCTTGTTTCATATTACAAATAGGCAGCCCGAGCATTTGCATATCTTTTGACTAATGACATGGAATCAATATTGTTCTGCTGCTAATTTATTTTTCTTAGTTTTTGTTTAATTCCAGTACTGCTTTGTTTATTTCATTCTTGCACATTTGCTTCAGTAGTTAGATTTAGATATATTAAATTGCTCATGTCATTTTCAGTTACCTCCGAAAACCATAGTTGGACTAATGGTGAGGGATTGAAGTATGAGTGTGTAGTTTGATATTAGTTTACTTTCTGCAAGTTAGATATATTAAATTGCTCATGTCATTTTCAGTTACCTCCGAAAGCCACAGCTGGACTGATGGTGAGGGATTGAAGTATGAGTGTGTAGTTTGATATTAGTTTACTTTATGCAAGTTAGATATATTAAATTTCTCATGTCATTTTCAGTTACCTCCGAAAGCCACAGCTGGACTGATGGTGAGGGATTGAAGTATGAGTGTGTAGTTTGATATTAGTTTACTTTCTGCAAGTTAGATATCAGATTGCTCAAGTTGTTTATGGTTACCTCCGAAAGCCATAACTGGACTAATGGCGTAGATTTACTCCTCACCGTGGCCATGATGCTGGATCTCTGGACGTGATGGTTCACGTGTCTCTATCAGCACAAACTTTAGGGAATTAGTTATATCACCTTTGTTATAAATAACGCGTTTTCATACGCATAATAGTTAGCCTCCATATAGATCTGTAATGTAATTGCGTTGCCACTGTGCTGTAATATCATTTCTCTGTTATGAATGCATTTTAATATATAAGAAGACTCTGTTTCCAAGCGTAATTCGTATTTGAAGGCTGTTGCCCGAGGCTGGTGCAGAGGGCCCCTGCACACGCTGAGGTTTTGTGCATTACTGTATAGTTTCTTGTTTTATTTCTTTAATTTCATTGTACCATAAGTCATTCACGTGTTTATACATTGCATCTTTCATGGTATTTATGCTTCATCTCTGTTCATAATCTTTCATGCTTTACATTTTACTTCTGTCCATAATCTTTCATGTTTTATGTTGTTGTTAACTGATCAGTGTTCTTGTTTTAGATTACAAATAGGCAGCCCGAGCATTTGCATATCTTTTGACTAATGACATGGAATCAATATTGTTCTGCTGCTAATTTATTTTTCTTAGTTTTTGTTTAATTCCAGTACTGCTTTGTTTATTTCAGTCTTGCACATTTGTTTCAGTAGTTAGAGTTAGATATATTAAATTGCTCATGTCATTTTCAGTTACCTCTGAAAGCCACAACTGGACTGATGGTGAGGGATTGAAGTATGAGTGTGTAGTTTGATATTAGTTTACTTTCTGCAAGTTAGATATATTAAATTGCTCATGTCATTTTCAGTTACCTCCGAAAGCCACAGCTGGACTGATGGTGAGGGATTGAAGTATGAGTGTGTGGTTTGATATTAGTTTACTTTCTGCAAGTTAGATATATTAAATTGCTCATGTCATTTTCAGTTACCTCCGAAAGCCACAGCTGGACTGATGGTGAGGGATTGAAGTATTAGTGTGTAGTTTGATATTAGTTTACTTTCTGCAAGTTAGATATATTAAATTGCTCATGTCATTTTCGAATTCTCAGAAATAAATTGGTACGATGGTGAGGATTGAAGTATGGGTGTGTAGTTTGATATTAGTTTATTTTTACTTGCAAATTAGACATGATTGCTCAAGTTGTTTATGGTTACCTCCGAAAGCCATAGCTGGACTAATGGCGAGGAATCAGAATATAAGTTGATGTAATTTGATTTAGATTTACTTTGTTGCAATTCTTGGATTTCTTTAAGCATAGTTTCTTTTATGTTTAGACAGCAGCAATGATAGTTTGATTTTCATTCTCAATAGTTCACCGTTTGACTTATTAGGCTAGTAGCACATTTTCATTTCCTTTTCAGTTTTGTCATTGTATGTTTCAAATTCCTTTTTAAGTTTGAAGTTGGTAAATCATTATAAAGGATATCATTTCCTTGAAAAATCATAACCATACTTGTTTTTATTTTAGAATTTCCATCTCACATTAGAAAACCAAAAACGACAAAAAGGTAAGAAATAGGTTATCTTTCACATATAGTGCGCCACACTTCATCAGCTTACAAATCCCGGATTGATAAATTAATGCCAGCAATTAAGGACACACTAAATTGACCAAACAATGGTCTGCCCATACTTGGGTTGAGGACCGGGATACTGATTCTGAGCATACCATTGAGGTCCTTTCTGAGCAACATATGGATTTTGTTGTGGAATGTAAGAATTTCCTTGAGGTGGATTATACACCATCTCGGATTTATTTTGAGGATAATAAGTGAAATGTTGGGGCACACTATATACAGTCTGATATTGACCTTGAGGAGGGTGAGTAGCACCTTGGGGTTGAGCAGGTGGTACCTCGCCGCCGAAAGCGAGGTTGAACGAGGGCTGTCATCAGCTAGTTGAACCGACTTTTGAGCAGGTTGAGCAGGTTGAATCAGCTGCTGAGGCTGGGCAGGTTGTCCTTGCAAAGTATTTTGGCCTAGATACTGAGGGCCACTGGGTTTCCCTTGTGGAAGAGGTTGGCCCGATGGTTGCAATGGACCAGGTTGTCCCTGATAACTAGGTTGACCCAGAGCAGGACCGTAGGGTTGTCCTTGCTATAAAAAAGTTTGGCCTTTTTGAACGTAAGGTTGTTGCAGTTGCACAAAAGGTTGTCCCTGTGGTGGATACATTTTTCCCCCAGGAACATAAGACGCTTCTCGTTGAAACTAAGGTTGACCTTGTAAGGGTTGGCCTTGTGGACCGTAAGGTTGTCCTTGAGGACCAAAGGTTTGTCCCTGCTAGACCAAAGGTTACCCCTGTAAGGGTTTTCCTTGTGGGCCAGAGGGTTGACCTTGTATTAATGGTCCTTGATGAGGAACAGTCTGATGCGGATTAGCTGGAGGTAGATAAACAACCTGATGAGGATCGATCACATGCATATATACGGGATTACCGTAGACATCATAATGATGGGGAGGATTGACAGGAGCTTGGGGCTGCTGAGAACCCTGAGAGTTCTGCTGCTGAACAACCAAAAGATACTCATCGAAAGTAAGACCGCCAGGAATGGAAGTGGAAGTCGTAGCCACACTAGAAGAAGGAGTGGTGTCCACAGCGCGAGCTTGTGATCTACTCACACCGGGATTGACAGGCCACATGGGATTAAGAAATATAGACTTGGGAGTGTGAAAATATACTGATGACTGATGCGTAACAACCAGTGCAGATGAAGCCACACAAACCATAGGTTGGACCGGGACAGATGTAACAGTGATCGATGAGCTAGGTGTCAAAGTCGACATTCCTAATGAAGGAAGGACCGAACTCCTAGGAGGAGTCGAGGTACTGGATTGTGCTATGGATGCACCACCAGAAACAATCTGACTCAAAATCCGATAATTAGGTGGAAGTGACATTGATTGAGGAGAAGGTTGAGTAGAAACATGCAGGAGATCATCTGGGAAAATTTGATATTCCCCTATAGAAACATGTAGTTCTTCACTGCTGACAGGACTCAAAGAATCCATATCTGATGAAGCCATAATATTGTCAAAAAGATGACAAGGACTGGGAGGTAGAGCAGTGGCTAAAAAAGGTGATCCAGAATTAAGAGGAGGGAATTCTTCCTCACTCCCAAAACCAGGCCAAGCACCCTAAGGAGGCCAATTGAACTCAATTGACTCTTCAGGAGGTGACCGAGTAGCGAGAGGTTGAACACTCGGGAGAATAGGCTGTGCAAGCTCGACAGACCTAGTGGACTGAGGGGTTTTAAAAGAAACGTTAGGAAAAAAACTACCACTAGGAGGCAGTGAATAAGACGACGAAATTGGTGGTTCTGCCACTATGACAATATTTCAATACAGGAAGGAAAAAAAGATATCCAATTCAAGGCTTCAAGGTCAAACTTCTAAGGAATTATGAAAACAAGCCAAGCATAAAAATTTTAACAGGTATGTGATCGTAGGCCATTAATTTTACAACACTAGAACAAAAAATTTCTATCTCATGTTTTAAGAGTCAAGAAACAGACAAAAGATGACTCTAGTCACTTTCAATTTTAAACAAACATGAAAGGACAAGCTTCTCGATGATCTCTTCTCTTTTTAAGGAGTCACGAAAAGATCGAAATGACTACTCAGGTAATCTAAGCAAGAGGGTGTACCAAGTTTCTGTGAACTACCATATACACCTTGGTGATCAAATAAAAGAGAAATGACCAAGGACTTAACATACGTGCAGGTAGTCTCCCCTAATGTTTTGTTCGATGTATCATGGTTACAGGGCGGTAGAATCGGTTTCCTATGGATAAAGGATTTGAACCTATGAGGGTCTCCCTTTATATACGCGATGGTATGAGGAGCACAAGTCTATACTAGTGCTATATAAAGCCAGGTGGCGAACGAAAACTACTAGGTTTAACAACGCCGGAACATGTCACTAGCCTAGACCTCTAAAAAATTTTGTGTTAGGTTCCAATGCTTCCTTAGATTAATTGAATAAATTTTAAAGTTGATCTTGAATTAATGTTTCAGTTTCAAGGCCCTACCAAATTTGATCTCAGATTTCCTAAATGCATGCTATATGCAAAAAAAAATCATTTTCATTCGATGAATGCTAATTATGAGAAGGATAGAGATCTTTCAGAAAGTAGTAAACAATGAAATCATAAGAATAAATCCACTAATGCATCTAATACAACCAATCGAAAAGCGAAAAACTCTTTCCTAGTTCACTAAGAACTAGTTATGCAAAAGAACTTTTCATTTTCGATGCAAATGAAAGAATGCAATTTTTTTGGTTTTTGAATGAATGACGCACACAATGCACTTGTTATCACTATAAAAAATCTATGAAACTTGGTTAGTTACATTTTTTCCTAAGTCCTAGTGTTAGATAGGGTTAGAGTTATTTTGATATTTTTCAAGGTCTAGATCATAGTTAAAGGTCTCATATAATCATTAAACATTGTTTAATGATCCTCACTTCACTCTTTACAAGTCTCATGCCACATTTTAAAACCCATTTGTAAAGTATGTTTCGAAAATTTGATTGAATAAGCCTAGAAACCACGTTTTTGTAGCGCGCCTAGTGTAAAAAGTCCATTTTGCACAATGACAACGCTGGTGAATTCGTAGCGCAAAAACCAGAATTTTCACACCATGCGCTATGAAATTGGGAATTCGCAGATTTGTCTTTGAGTTGTCATATCTGTCAAATAAAGCTAAATTTTCCATCATTGGGTGTCCTTCATGAGTTTTCCTCCACGCATGCAACCATTATTTGTCATCATTAGAGGTCATTTGTCATAAATTAGAGGTCAGACATTATTGGTCCTTTAAAATTTCAAACAGTTGGCCGTTTTCATTTGTCTCATGCAAGAAAACACTGCATGCATTCTTAAGTGTTGAAAGAAAGAATTCGTGGTGAGATTCCTAGTTATCAAGCGAGGATGTTAACTTTTCAAGCGAGGCAAAACTGAATAAAATCAAGCGAGGCTGTTAACTTTTCAAGCGAGGCAGAACTGAATAAAATCAAGCGAGGCTGTTCCATTCAAATACAGGTCATACTAGTGTTTTCAAAGCTTGCTAATTTAAGTGAGTTTTATATTCATTTGTGTGGAAACTAAATTGTCATCAAGCGAGGCTGAATTCGATTCCTGAGTGAAACAGTCTATTACACAGGAGACTTAGATTGTTAATTTACTAAAGGCACAGGGTTTTTAGAAGCATTTATTGTAGATTTATAAAGATACAGGTTTCAAGAGGAAAATGGCTGAGGAGAGAAGAAGCCATAGGTCTAGTCATTGCTTAAGGACTGAACTTGAAGGTGTTGAAGCCCTTACAAAAGATAAGTCTATCGAAGCATCTTTTAAGAAAGTTGGATGTTGGAGGTTTTGTGAAAACATTCAAGGAGGGCACAGTCAAGTTACCAAGGAGTTTCCATAATTTTCACAGGATAAAATTCAAATATTGGGTTCCTAAATGTACCGATTTCCCCTGAAGTAATATAAGCTATAACAGAGATCCCAAAAGGTGAAGACAGGTGGTTTAAAAATTTCAAATTTGATATGACACCATGCAAGATCTTTTTGAAACCAGAGTTTTCAGAGGTTGACTTGAACAATGATATGCCAAGGAGTTATGTTAGAGACACATTTTCCAATATGCTCTACAATATTCAAATATACTTCACTTGCGAGGGTAGATATCATAAGGTATACACCTACCATTTTAAACTCTTGCTTCATTTCACAGGGATGATATCATTAGATTTACCTTTTTACCTCTTCAGAAGCATGGTTAAGATGTTTGATAAGGTACAAATGAAATTTGAATCATGTGAAACCTATTTATTACACCATGGCTTAGTCAAACTGATAGTCTTACATGAGTTACAAAAGGCAAATAGAGATTGGGCAGAATTCCTCTTTTTGAGTAGAATTGGAATAGAAGGAACAACTGCCAGCCCACAAGCTAAAACCCCATCAAAGATTGTTGGTCCTGTGGAAAAAAACTCTAAAATATTTGTTAAAATTAAACCCAGGAAACAAGTGAAAGAACCAATGACATCATTGAATATCCAAGAGACTCCTAGGTCTATACAGAAGAAGAAAACCCTGGTTGAGGAAACAATTTTAGAGCAGTCAACTAGCAAAGAAAATCCAAAGAAGTGACTAAAAGTTAGAGGTTAAAAGAAAAGGGTAAGGCTGTAATTATAGAGGAGACAAGAGGAAATTTGAATGACATACTTCAGGCTATTGACATAGAGGAATCTCCCCTAGTGCAAGCAGACTTCATCAAATTAGATACAGGTGCCAACAAATTGAAAAAATTGAAGACATCTAAAAAGTTAGAATTGGAAGAAGAGGTGGCAGAGTTTATTTTTAAACCTAGAAGACCCTCAACGAGGCAATCTAAGAATTTGAAATAGTCAGATTTGGTGATAGAGAAAACAGGGGAAGAAAGTGTTACTGTTTTTGAAGAAACTCTAAATGCATCATCCGCAATGCCTAAAGAAGATAGAAACAGGGTCTTCAAGGTTCAAAAGAAAAAAAGTAGCTATGAAGAGGTAAAGAATAAACTCAGGCTTGAAAATAATGAAATTGAGAAATTGAAGAAAAGAGAAAGAATATATGCTGAAGAGAAGGTCAATTTTGAAAGGATGAAAGGGCTGTGGGAGTTTGAGAAAAATCCAAATCCTGAACTGATTGACAATCAAGCTCAGTTTTTCATCTGGACCCTACCTGCAATCAAGGAAATAAATTTCATCAGGATGGTTAACATAAAACTGAGGGTTAATAACAAAAGGCTCAAGAGGATAATTGAAGATTTAGAGATACAGTTAAATCAGTTTGGAGACGAGCTACAACCTAAACAGTAAGTTTCATATTTGAAATAAACTTTGAAGGTTATATAATAATGCTCCAATTTTGAAACTGCTCAAGGTTGATGGTTATTGTTATAAGAATGGATCTACACCTGAAGACTAGGTTTTAAAGGTTTCTGACTTGAAATTTTGAGGAAAAAACTGAGAAAGCTGAAGCAGACTCAACAGTTTTGTAGCGCGCTATGAAACTGCTGTAGGATGCAGTTTTGTGAATTTTTGTAAATTTCAAAGAAGAAATGGTTCAGTTTTGAAGCCTTGATGCAGATGGGAGATATATATTGAATATCAATGAAGATTCAAAGGGTTTTGGCACATTTAATTGGAGTCTAAAGAATGTTTTTCAAAATAAAGGTTTGCACTACGAAAACACAGACAGTTTCGTAGCGCAGCACTATGGCAGTTTCCACATCATTTTTGAAAAATTGACATATAAATAGATGGAAGGTCAAATCTCTATGAAGACTTTAAGACATTTGGCACATTTTTTGAGTTCAAATTATGCAGCAAATGGTTCGAATTGGTATTAATGAAGCACTCAGCTACTATACAGGAAGCACTATCCTATTTTACAGGGACAGATAAGGAAGAGATAAAGGGGGTCTAACAACAAGAAGATAGACAAGATCATGGTCGAAGAATAGAAGAGGCAGCTGTCAAGTGTTGTTTTAAGTATTTAGATAAGGTTGTTATGTTTTAATAAATGATGTTTTAGTCCTAATTGTATTAGGAGTCTAAACAGATAGTTTAACTGTTAGTTGTGAATGCAGTTTGTTTTATGAAAAGTGTTAGGTGTCAAATTTCAAATTCTCCTCAAAGGATTGGAGAGAATTCTAAGATGTAATGAATACTCTATAAAAGGGAGGAAATTGAATAGCATAGGGTTGGAATTTTGCTGGAACAAGTGTACTGTTTGGTATTATTTGCAACTCTATTTTTATCTTAATACAGTGGTATCAGTTTGTTACTCAGGATTCAGAAAAGGCTATGGATGATTGATGTTGTTATGTTTCTCCTTTATCTTTTACTTGCAGTGGCATGAGTGTATGTTACTTAGAACTAAATGTGAAGGTGCTCTAACTTCCTTCATATATTCATGGATTGTGTGACCTACTGTTTTATTGTTTTACTGATGCCTTGAATTCCATATGAATTTGATATCCATGTTTAGTAAAAACATAAAGTGACCCCATAAGCCCAATGGATGAATGTTTATTGTAGTACAACCAATTACTAAATTTAATCCATTTACTCACAGAGTTAGCCATCTGACTTTTATTTGAAAAGCATAAAAACTTTGAGAGAGCCCTCTCAGGCTGAGGAGGCTAAGTCTCAGCTAAAAGCCTAGTTTGAAATAGTTACTCAGGGTCTCCTTGATTAGTAGCCTATCAGGGCCTGATTTTGAGATAACAACACTAATTACATTAAAAATAAAATTGAACACTAGTTTAGAGTAGTACGAATGTAGAGATCTCAAAATAAAAAAATTGAAAGCAATGCAAACATAAAAACGTACTCAAACCAATGATGCACTATTTCAAACAAACATAAAAATTTCAAAATGACCCAAATGAGCAATGTGATCTATGCTCGAAGTGAAGAGATGGAGAGTCAAACAAAAACAAAAGTAATCATTCAACAAACCAAAATCTCAAAGGATCAAGAAAGACTAATACAACTGATCAGGGAATTGAACTGACCAAATCCAAAATACTCGAACTTCAATCAGAAGGCTCAGTGAGTGAAAGAAACCTAGAAACCCTAGGGCTATGAACTTCATCGATGAGAGAAAAGACAAACAACTGAGAAGAGAAAGCCTACAACAGTCAAAAAAATTCCAAAAGACCAATTTCCAATCAAGAAACAACCCAAAGTCAAGTATAACTGACCAAAAATTTAGTAAAAGGGTCAAACCAAATCCTACAGGATTCGACATGACTATGAGGCAGTAATCCACACCATATAGGGGTTGGCGCTACTGCTACAAAAGCAACAGGCACCAATTGGCGCGACTGTTCAAATGAAACTTGCGCCAAGCCAAATAACTATGGGAGGAGGGAAGAACCATCGAGTAGAGGTAAATATTGACACTCTAGAGCTGAACAGGAGAATTATAAACAATCAAGTAAGCCAAAAAGGACAAACAAGCAGTCAAAGGACTGACGTCGACGGGACGACAAAACTCACACCGATCCCCAACAGAGTCACCAACTTGTTGGAAAGGTAAATCCCCTTTGTGGACAGAGGTGATCCCTCTAGCCCTAGAGTGGGTCTAGCAACAAGGGAACAAGCTAAGGTGTAGGTTCCTAGATAAAAAATGAAAATAGGTTGGGGTAGATCGACCTACCTGGATTCCAATGCGATTGTCGCAACTGTAGTAGTAGCAACCCCTTGATCTTTGTCCAGACAGGTGGAGGTCCTTCAGCAATGGTACTCGTATTCCTACACAAAGATCAAAGATAAGAGTGACATACAAGAAAATAATTTCATTTGTAGCTAACTAGTAATCAAGGAGGACTAAACACTTTGCGAAAAATAAACCATATTAACACAAGATGGGAACCAGACAATAGTCATATATATATATATATATATATATATAAATAGAAGAAAGATATTACAACCGGAGCCTTGATGTCACAGCCTCCTTCAGTGGGTTCAGTCGAAGCATGTCTCGAAGGATCGTAAAGGGATTAGGACGAGGTGAGGACAAAATCCTAAGCTCTCTCTCGACAAAGGTCTCTTTCTGCTCTATCTCACCAATGATATGTTCAATAATTCTCTTCAGCCTTTCAACTATAATTGTTCAGCTAGTGCATAAATGGGATATGGATTTATTTATAGAGGGAGAGGAGGAGGTTGGGCTCCCTACAATGGTGGAAGGAAGGCCTTATCCTTTGGGAGGTTTCCCCAAAAGGTGGAAACAAGAGGCCAAAGGAGGGTGGTCGTAGTTATTCAGTCAAACCACTCAGGCTGACTCGCCCACGAAGTTGTTATGATGGAAACTTCACCTCTATTTAAAAAAAAAAAATCAAAATAAGCTTGGCATAGGTATCTAACTTGGACATAGCACTAATGGGAGCGGGGCCCAATTTTAATCTTCCTCATTGGCGTGAGTGCATAACGGTCTACCAGCGCCAATGCAAAAACATGTGCTTCTGATGGCCTGCTCAAGAAATTATCAGCAGAAGGAATGTTGTCCTCATGGCAAGGGATGTAATGAATGTATTTGCAATGCATGAAACTTCTCATTAGTCACAGAAATGATCCTCCAATGTGCGGGATGGGGATTGCAGGGATGGTGAAAAAATGCTACGTAACAGGTGTACAGTTCCAACTTTCTTCTTAGACTACTTTACACCTGGCAACTCCATTGTTGAAGTTATGGATCCTAGAAGGACTAGAACTAGGGCTAACCCATATTCCCCTTTGATAATCCTAGTTTCTGACCCTAAAAATCGAATCATGAAAAAGAGTAAACAAAAGTTTGCTTCCTCTACTACTGTTTTCTCAAAGACTCTCCCTAAAGAAGTCCTACAAACTTTATCCCCTGATTTTGTAGAAAATCCTATACCTCCCTTGTTTTCCAACCAAAAAACAATACCTACATCACAATTTGGTGCTTCATCGTTTGCTGTTCACAATTCACCAATTGTTATTCCAAAAATGACAACAACTCACACATTGGAAGGTCTAAACCCACCCCCTAACCGAATGGCTGCAATTGTTGCTACTAGTTATGCCCCTTTGGTTTTACCTCAACCTATGAATGCATTTCATGCAAGATATTATCTCAAATAAATGCCCAAGTTTAGTGGTGAGGGAGAGGTAACAACTAAAGAACACCTTGCTGATTTTTATGCCTATGTTGACAATCTGAATATTGAGCATGAAGATGTTTGGATGAGAGTTTTTTGTTAGAGTCTTGAGGGTGATGTAAGGAAATGGTTCACATCCTTGACAACTGGTAGCATCACTAGAATTGAAACCCTAGATGATACGTTTTTAAGGAAATGGGGTGATAAGAAAGATTTTCTGTATTATATCACTAAATTTGGTGTAATAAAAAGAAAAGAAGGAGAATAAATTTCCGATTTTTCTAAGAGATTCAATAAGATGTATAGCAAGATACCTACTGAAATCAAGCCTACCGAAGCTTCATCCAAAATCACTTATGATGGTGCCTTTGATCCCGATTTTTGTTTACTATTAAGAGAAATAATATCTACAACACTAACACAAATGTAGGACAATGCACTGAAGGTAGAATCTAATGTGTTAGCAGCTAATAGGCTCAGAGGAGGTATTGACAGAGAAAAAAGAAAGAAAAAATATGAAGTTTAAACTTTAGGAACTTCAAACATAGATCCTGAGTTAAATGAGTTGACCAAGATGGTCAAGTTTGTAATATTCCCAAATTTTCACATCATATTTGGAATATTAGAGTCCTTGATTTTCTTAATGAATTAAGAAAATAAAAGGGTGGAGGGACCCAGAATCCTCAATAAGAATAAATATCCACTTTGTGTGTGTGAATGTGGATTAATTTAGACTAGATCTCCAAAAAGAGGTACTTGAGCAACTACTAATGTGAATGAGATTGGAGATCCTGTCTCATTTAATAAGAAGATCATGGAGGGTTGATTAAGTCAACTAAGATCTTGAAGATGTCAAAAAAAGGGTCATTGAGCATTAATGATCAAGTGATGGAGAATCATGTGCAAATTAAGCACACATGATGGAGGAGGTGTACATTGCACCTAGACTGTTTGGTTGATTTGGTCAAACAACGCAGTCCCACTTGGAGGATCTTGTCCACATGAGACAATGCAGTTGAGATTAGGGCCAAGACTTGGGGTGGCTCAATCATTATAAAGGAGATGAAGGAAAAGGTAAAAGGAATCTTGTATTATTTGATGTATGATCTTTTAGATCTGGAATTGTCAAGTGACATTCCACTGCATTCTTGGGCTGTTTAGTATAGATTGCAGGTGTTGTTTAGCACAAGGTGTTCCTGGGCGGGAATCCCTCCTCTTTCTTTGAGTGATATCTAAGGAAGAGGTTTGTACTTCATTATACATCAGGCTTTAAGTTCCATTTCCTTTTTCTACTTTCTGTAGAACATTCATATTAAAAAAACTGTAGTTTTCTGAAGATTAGTTTGGAAGGTGAAAGTTGTCTTCAATACTTCAGCTGGAGAACAAGGTGAGGGATTATTCCCATCACTTTGGCTTATAGAGCAGCACTCGCAGAGCCACATTACAGATTTTGAATCAGGCCAAAAGTTATTGACCTCCTAGCAACAATATTCTCCTCAAGAATAATGCTATCCATTTTGCAGATCTGAAAGGAGGAAGGAAGTTGCTAGTACTTCAGCTAGCAATCTAGTGGAGGATCATTCCTCCACATTTCCATCATCTTGGAGTTAATTGCAGCATATTTCAGTAGGCAGATGGCCTCTCTTTTCCTCACAGCACAGTTTTTGGAGGCAGTTGTGTTGCAGCAGCTGCAATCATCTTTTGGAGGATTGAGAAGCTAGATCTAGAGCTTCTAGCTCATAGATCTGAGGAAGGGATCAACCCTTCAAGAATAGATTTGGTATGAGCACACATTTCAGCCATATTTTCTTCATATCTAGCTCCAGATCTGTATTTCCCAGCAGATCAAGGATCAAACCCCGGGGAGGTGATTTTTCCAAAGTTGCAGATATGGAAAATCCTTTCTTGGTTATCTTGGGAATCCATCACATTGGCCAGATCTTGAATCTTGGCATTATCAGAGCTTCTGTTTTGAGTATATCTGCATTTCTCTTTTCAGCATGCAACTCCATGTTTATGAATTTCTAAAGAGACAGTGCAATATTTGCTGCAGAGCCTCTCCAGTTACGCTGTACCTATTGGATGCATGTTTTTAGGGTGATCCTGGCTCATATTTTTGGCTAGATCTACCTATATCTTGTACTTGTGTAGTTGATTCATCTCCAATATAATAAAATGGCTCAGCTCTTTCTGCATATTCTGATTTGTACTTAGATTGATTGTTTATATTGCTATAAGTTCTTATATTGTGTGAAGTATTTCTGCATTCTCCCTTTTGGGATATTACAGTGGTATCAAAGCATGATCTTTGGCTTATCTTGTGGACACTTCATCTTTTTACATTGAGAAAAGAATAGATAGATGAGATCTATCATGGAGGATGTGAGATCTGTCACTCATTTCTTCAGATACATGAAACATCTCTCCAAGGAGGTCAATCAAATGAAGGAGGAAGAACAGAGAGAAGATCCAAGAAGAAGATCTGATGAGGAAAGCACTTCCTATCAGCAACAAAGAAGACCATAGAATCCTAGATCTTCTCATATATCCACTATGCCTACTTTCTTTGAAGAAGGAGAGAGGTATAGAAGTGAAGAAAGGCATGAACCTGAGACTCATGAGACTCTCAGACTATATCTTGAAGAGTACAAAGCACAGTCTAGAGCTTTCAAGGAGAAGCTAACTCTCCAAAAATTCTTCCAGATTAGAGAAGAAAGAGGATCCTATAGCAATAATAGAAGGAAGAGGCATAATAGATTCTATTTGCCTACATTTGATGGATCTTCCTCAAGCAATGTCAAGGCTTGGAGGAGGGAGTTAGATTCATTTTTCAAGCTACATCTTGTGGCTGAAGAAGAGGCTGTTCAAATTGCAGCACTTCATCTCTTAGATGAAGCAGAAGATTGGTGGTTTGGGCACATAGAGCATGCAAAGGCAACCAAGTATTTAGATTTCTTTCACAAGTTGAGGAAGAATTTTGATGAGAAGAAGATAGAGATGAGCCACAAAGAGCCATATCCCAAGGAAACCAAGGAGAATGTCAATCTTGTCACTCTGGACAAGAGGTCACTACTTTCACCACCTGCTGCAGAAGTACTTGTATCTGGAGAAGAGACACTTGCATCTTTGCAAGGTAGTCTTGAGCTCTTGACATATGGATTCCCATGCATGGATCAGAAGATTAATGAAGAGGAGGAGGAAGATACCAGCACTGGTACACTTGAAAAAAAGAGGCCATCACTCTTACCAGTAGTTGGAGACACTATTGTCCCGGTTGGAGGAACTCTTGTGTTCTGTCAAGAGGTTCCCACATATCAGTTGATCCAAGGTATGCATAAATTTTAGTACATATTGTTTCAAGATCAATGCATGACCAAGGATTAGAACAAAATGTTGATTTGAAGCAGAGGAATATCACAGCGCAAAGGACCCTTGATCTAATCAAGGAGGAGACTGAAAAATATCCCTATTCATCATTGTTGAGCTGCATTCAACCCCTTGAGTTGAGATGTAGAGTTTTAGAGAATTGGATTAGAATTATCCTATGTACAATGGCTGATTATGAGATCAGTATTGTGCCTTACTTTGAGACAACATATGTATTACCTTTTAGATCTACAACGTTGTCACTTATTAGTTGTGACAAAGAAAAGGCTTCATCATTCTTGGAGCATTCTGGAGGTAGCTTCACTCATGAAGCAATGGAAGAAAATATGACAAATGGTAGACATCTTGAAATGAGAAACCTTTTCTCCCTTCTAGATGACCCTTTCTCAATGAGCCTCTCACTGCTCAAAGAGAAACTTCTACTTGCATTAAATCCAAAACTTCTTTGGTTTTGGAGGGCCTTTGATGGAGAGAGAATCTCATTAAGAGATCTCATTAGAGATGCATTTCAACATTTCATGGAATGCAAAGCTCTTCAACAGTTTGGGAAGGATGGCATTCTACAAAGGGAGGATGCCATGATTATGCAATACCTCATTCATCATCCACATGGGAGTGAATGGGTAAGGATGAGAAGCAAGGGATTGCAAAGCCACTTGCAGATTTGTATGGGCCAACATGCTTGGTTACATTGGTTGCCACTAGGAGATTTCTGTTACTCTCCAAAGGCACCTATTTTTCTGATCCATGCCTTGAAAAACATGTATGAAATGAAGGAAGAGGCATGGCTGCGCTGGCTACTCTTGGGTGACTATGGATACCACCCAATAGCTCATCATTTTCTGAATCATGCCTTGTTTTTCAATGATAAATTGCAGCAAGGGAAGGCATGTTCATTTTGGTTTCACTTGAGAGAGTTTGGCCACCACATGACATCTCCTATGTCTATGTGTTTTGTATAATGATCTCATGATGTGCATTGATGATGTTTCTTTGTATGGGGCTAATGTGACATCTCATATGTCCATTAGTATGCTTTTGTTTCATGATGCACATGAGGAGGAGAGAAAGCAACAAGATCTCTTGTTGCTTGGATTGCTTTTGGGAGAGTTTGGCTTGTCCATATTACATGAAGGAGATGGAGGATGGTAGAAAAGGGCCTTACTCCGGTGGTTATTGTTAGGAGAATATGGTTTGACATCTTTGTCTACCCATATTACTTCTTCCCTTGTTCTTTTGCATAAACTTGGAATGATGGAGTTTGGATCCAACAAGGCCAAGAGGGCTAAGTATGAGTGCATCTCAATGCTCAATATAATTCATGAAACATGGGATGAAGATGTGTATTGTGTGACAGAGCTTTTCCTTTGTGAAGAGAACAACCTTCTTGTATGCACCTCATGTATTGATGATGATTTTGGACATCATATGGTTGTCACTTGGTACTTCATGATGGAAGGAGGACATCTAACCAAACAGTTGGAGGTCATTCTTTATGCTTTAAAAAGACAACTTTGGAACCAAACATGCATAATCTATTGCAGAAAATGGAGGAAGCATTCCTTATGTGGATGCCATTTGGAGGGGAATATATGGCTTTGCATCTACTTTTGGAGTTGCTTGAGGACAAGCAACATTTTTCTGGGGGGACTGTAATATTCCCAAATTTTCACATCATATTTGGAATATTAGAGTCCTTGATTTTCTTAATGAATTAAGCAAATAAAAGGGTGGAGGGACCCAAAATCCTCAATAAGAATAAATATCCACTTTGTGTGTGTGAATGCAGATTAATTTAGACTAGATCTGAAAAAAGAGGTAGTTGAGAAACTACTAATGTGAATGAGATTGGAGATCTTGTCTCATTTAATAAGAAGATCATGGAAGGTTGATTCAGTCAACTAAGATCTTGAAGATGTCAAACAAAGGGTAATTGAGCATTAATGATCAAGTGATGGAGAATCATGTGAAAATGAAGCACACATGATGGAGGAGGTGTACATTGCACCTAGATGGTTTGGTTGATTTGGTCAAACAACGTAGTCCCACTTGGAGGACCTTGTCCACATGAGACAGCGCAGTTGAGATTAGGGCCAAGGCTTGGGGTGGTTAATTCATTATAAAGGAGATGAAGGCAAAGGTAAAAGGCATCTTGGATTATTTGATGTATGATCTTTTAGATCTGGAAATGTCAAGTGACATTCCACTGCATTCTTGGGCTGTTTAGCAGAGATTGCAGGTGCTGTTTAGCACAGGGTGTTCCCGGGCGGGAATCCCTCCTCTTTCTTTGAGTGATCTCTAAGGAAGAGGTTTGTACTTCATTATACATCAGGCTTTAAGTGCCATTTCCTTTTTCTACTTTCTGCAGAACATTCATATTCAAAAAATTACAGTTTTCTGAAGATCAGTTTGGAAGGTGGAAGTTGTCTTCAGTACTTCAACTGGAGAACAAGGTGAGGGATTATTACCATCACTTGGGCTTATAGAGAAGTACTCCCAGAGCCACATTACAGATTTTGCATCAAGACAAAATTTATTGACCTCCTAGCAGCAATATTCTCCTCAAGAATAACGTTGTCCATATTGCAGATCTGAAAGGAGGAAGGAAGTTGCTAGTACTTCAGCTAGCAATCTAGTGGAGGATCATTCCTCCACATTTCCATTAGTCTTACCATCAGCCTGGAGTTTATTGCAGCATATTTCATCAGGCAGAAGGCCTTTCTTTCCCTCACAGTGCAGTTTTTGGAGGTAGTTGTGTTGCAGCAACTGCAATCATCTTTTGGAGGATTGAGAAGCTAGATCTAGAGCTTCTAGCTCATAGATCTGAGGAAGGGATCAACCCTTCAAGCATAGATCTGGTCTGAGCACACATTTCAACCATATTTTTTTCATATCTAGCTCCATATCTGTATTTCCCAGCAGATCAAGGATCAAACCATGGGGAGGTGATTTTTCCAAAGTTTCAAATCTTGAAAATCCTTTCTGGGTTATCTTGGGAATCCATCACATTGGTCGGAATCTTGGCATCATCGAGCTCCAGTTTTGAGTAGATCTGCATTTCTCTTTTCAGCCTGCAACTCCATGTTTATGACTTGCTGAAGAGACAACGCAGTATTTGCTGCAGAGCCTCTCCAGTTACGCTGTACCTATTGGATGCATATTTTTAGGGTGATCCTAGCTCATATTTTTGGCTAGATCTACCTATATCTTGTACTTGCATAACTGATTCATCTCCAATATAATAAAATGGGTCAGCTCTTTCTGCATATTATGATTTGTACTTATATTTATTGTTTATCTTGCTGTAAGTTCTTATATTGTGTGAAGTATTGCTGCATTCTCCCTTTTGGGATATTACAAAGTCATTGACTACTGAGATATCCAAGCTCAAGATGGACGCAAGCCCAGATATTAACAAAAATGTTTCATTTGATCAAACAAATAGGCAGCAATTTAGAAAACCTATTGCTCCTCAATTTTTGCAACGAGAAAGGAGGGATGCTGATGATCAAAAAGTGCAACCTCCTTTGTAGAATGCTATATTTGAAGATGAAGAGGAAGCTAAAAGGTTGGAGAAAGTAGTTGATATCAACTATCTGAGAGATGAAGAAGGGCTCATCCATCTTACACAAGCATAGTATGAAGATTTCATGTCATATACTCAGAATAATGAAGTGGTTCCTGATCATTACATGGTTGAAGTTTATCACCAAAGTATATATAATATCATTTCAAAGAAGATTGATGATAATACAAAGCCTGTTGCACAACCCAAGAAGAATAAGGATGTAGTTAAAATTCCAAAAGAAAGGAAAGTTTCTGAACCAAGCAGACCGAAAATTCCGGTAGCATTTAATACTCCACTTGAGGTAAAAATTGCTCAGAAACTGCCCCTTATTTTAAATTTTGAAAATGAGATAGAAAAGATAAAGATTCACGTTCCTCTTGTAGAGCTCAAGAAAAATGATGATTTCAAAAAGACCTTTATGAAATCTCTTCAACCTCCACCTACCAAAGTAGCTTCTGATTTTGTTAACCTTCAAGATGACAAGCCCACTATTATTTTAGTTCTATTGGTAGAAGACAAAGATGAATCTACCCCTCTTTTCTATCTATATTTGAATATTCATGGATGAAATAGGTCTTGAACTCACTAGAGAGTACTAAGATCTCTACTCTTTTGATTCTTGGAAAGTTCAATGCCTTGGTGTCATCAAAGACCTTGTAGTAAGAAATTTTCAGTTACCCATGAGAGGGATGGTGATGGATATTGTTGTAGCTGACATCCTTCCTAGATTTCGCATGTTAGTTTCTAGGTCATGGATTATAAGGTTGGGAGGAAATTTGCAAATGGATCTCGCTCATGCTACTATCCCTATTTTTGGAGGAGAACAAAGAAGAATTTATAGAGAAGCTCAGCTGGCATATATCATTAGTAACAAAAAAGACCTCACTAATCATCCAATTTATGCTAGAACAACTGATGTTGGTTCAAGCATTTTAAGTATGGATAATTATGTCCTATTTGCATAGAATTTATAGATTTTGAAGCCTGCTAAAAAACATATCAGTCATGAAGGTTCCCAGCTATGGAAAATGTACTTTGATGGCTCATGTTCTAAAGAAGGAACTGGTGTAGGGACAATTCTCATTTCTCCTTTGAAAGAGAGCTCCAATTTTTCTTTCAAACTTGAATTTGAAGAAACTAAAAATGTGGCTCAGTATGAAGCTCTGTTGATTGGTTTAAAAACAACAAAAGATATGAATATTTCAAAAATTTCTGTTTTTGGAGATGCTAAACTTATTATTCAGCAAATAAAAAATGTTTATCAAACTAAGCATCCCAGACTCAGAGATTACCGGAATTCAACATGGAGCATTGTATAAGACTCATTCCTAGCTTTTAACATTTATTTTGTTCCAAGAGAAAGTAATATTTTGGCTGATTCACTTTCTATTTCAACAAGCTCATTCAAGATTCCAATACCTATAAAGCTGAAATATGAAGTGGAAGTTAGGTTCAGACCTAACATTCTTGATAATGTCAAGCATTGGAAATTTTTTTAAGATGATCAAAAGATTAGAAGATTTATTGAAGCTTCTAAAGAGTTTTATGTCCTAAGCATTGATCAAGATAAAGATCTCATGAAGGATGATGCTGATTTGCAAGACACCAAAAATCTGAAAAAACAGATTGCTGATCAACCTATCATTCAACTTCCTACCAATCACATTCCCAAGGGTTTAATCCCACTTTAGAATCTATTTGGTCACAATGATGTCTTATTCAAACCACAGTTGGCTGAAAAAAAAACAGAATTGGAAGATTTCAATTTGGGCATAGAAAAAGAACCAAGGTATGTGAAGTTGTCAAAAGATTTATCACAATAAATAAAGGCTGAATACGATAAGCTATTTTGTTAATTTGTTGAAGTTTTTTCCTGGAAATATGAGGATCTTAAGGAATATTATACAACTATTATTGAGCATATGATACCATTGAAAGATGATACTTAGCCTTTCCGGTAGAAGTTAAGAAAAATAAATCCACTACTTTTACCTGTTAGCACTGGTTTTGATTCCTTTCAAAGCTGCCTTCTCCGTCATTTTTTCTTGGCCTCTAGCTTCTTATGATTCAATTATTTCACATCATTTTTTCCATTTTCGCCATTTTTCTTTGATCCTTTCCTCATTTTTCCAAAATAATAAAACTTCTAGTGTTTCATTTCTTTCAAAACCCCTTTTTAACTATTAAAATCCATTTTTAATAGTTAAAAAGCAGCTCCAACCCCCACAACAAACCTTTAATATATATATCATATATTACATATATGATATCATATATATATATTTTCTGTACTTAAATGTATTTAAATCCTTAACTTTCATCGCAATCGATGTTTCTCAGATCCAAACTTATTACATATCACAATTTCCGTCTCTTAAAAACCCTCTGAAATGAGATTTGCGGGATTGATGGGACCCATCATTTCCTTTTGGTCCGCTTCATAAAATTTCGATATATGTTATAATTTATTTATAATATGATTTGGGTGGTTGTATCATATTCCATTGAATTAAATTAATTTTTCACTACCTACTTTTAAAAACCTTTAAATGGGACCCATCACCTTTTCGCATTGCAAGATCGCAAAATTACTTACCTTTTCCATTCACCTCCACCTTTCCTTTTTCCCGATTGTGATATAAAGTGGGACCTTTCCCTGCCATGTCACCTTCCATATTTCATATCGCAATTTCTATTGTCATCCATTCATGTTACTTTCCCCATTTCCCCGATCCCCGATATGTGATAAGTGTTCATGTCCTAGAAATGCGATATAACTTCCAGTCCCCAAAATGCAATAAATTTTGACCGCCGATATGTGATAAGTTTGAATCCCCAATTTTCTATATCGCAAATCACAAAACACAGAGGCCTTTTTCTCCTTCAATGCTCTCTTCTCCTGATTGCGATATAAAGTGGGACTACCCCTCCCTGCCACGTCATCACCCCATCACAAATCACATTCTCTCCTGCTTGTGCCTTATCTTTAAACGTTCTGACCCCGATCTATGATTGAAATATATTTACAAAGGGTTTTCCCCTCCTGCTAATAAAATGAAACTTCACTATTTCTTTTACTCCACCTTCATCCCTATCACAACAAACAAGAAGCCAAAGAAAAGGAACAGCGGTGGAGTTTCTCTAAAACATATTTCTACCATTACTCTCAGCACCAACATGTTTCTTTGAGGCACCAGGCAGCATTCAAGGACCAGCCACACATCACTTTCACTGTTGTTTACACTTTTGTGGAGTTGGTTACACCAGAATAGAGGAGGAGTCTTCCTTTAGACTGCCACATCATACAACCACTTCGAACTGTTGGCCTTGATGCCGTTTATTTTGATTATGTCATAGAAATTTTTATTAAAGTTTTTGGATAAGCCTCATCTCTTGCACGAGATGGTAATAACTTTTAGGAACATATTTACTCCTTTTGTGGGGATGAAGAATTTATATTTTTGTATATATGTGAAAAAATGATATGAAGTGAGAGGAGATGGTTGGTGGGCCTGGTGCACTGGCCCTGTTGCTGATCCTCATGCTATTCCTGAAGCTGTGTATTGTTGAAAACATAATATATTTTAGTTACACTCTTGAGGATTCACAAAATCATATGGTGTGTGTATTGTTTTCCCTTATGTTTTTACATACTTCATTTGTCTTTCCAAATTTATCATAAAAGTTCTATCTTATGTTTTTATAAGTCTTGTGAACCTACAAGACATATGGATATGTTTTTGTAATTCTTGTTCCAAGCTTTCCTGATTCAATATGAATTGAAGATTGTTCATAAGCATTCCTTGAGGTGGAATTAAAACATGTTTCATGTTTTTATAAGTCTTTTGATCTAGCATGCATGTAAATATATTTTTTTCAGTCTTGAATCACCAAGAATTCCTGATTAATGAGGTCGTGTTAGTCAGAATTATTCCTTGAAATAGGATTCTTAAAATGTAGAATGAGATTTTTTTAAGTCTTTCTTAAAAAAATTCTTTCATTAAACATTACGAGTCTGGAATTTGTGTCATTTTTTCCTCCCAACAGTGGATTTCTATCCTATAGACCCACTGTCTTTCTCTCATTCTTCTAATCATTGAACTACAAAATTTTCTACCACATCATATATACGAGTGCCCTCATATGTTTCAGAGATTTTTATCTATTCAAAGTTCCTTTCAGAGTGCTTTAGATCCAACCACTTTCCAAAAAACCCAATGAAATTATAAGAATAACCCTAGAGCTTAAGATGTGTCTAGTCAGGTGCTTGATGTAGTCCAAGTGATGATTCCAACGCTAACATCTTTTGGTGCATCTTTCGGGAGACGAAGGCCTTGAAACGAAGTATTCTCCCGAATCTCTTGTTTTAATTTCCGAAGATTGATTCTTGAAGGTGAAAGAGAATTGATAACTTGAAGAGGACTGTAGTTTTTCACTTGGTGACTCCATTGTTCTGGATCTAGTGGCAAATTCACAGGGATGCAAATATCACATTTTCAGTGGAAGTTTTGGATAAATAGCTACACCTTTGGGAATTCTGAAAGGGACATCATTGCAGAGCCTTAGCATTTAATGTTTTTCCTCATTCAGTAGCTAAATATTTGGAGTCTTCTTACAATGCAGACATTCAATGCTTTATGAGTATCCCGCGTTGTGATTATTTTCATCATGAACTGCACTATGTTATGATATGGATTCTTTTAGTTTTACTCTTAAGATTCAGAGTCCATATGAAGTTTTTTAAGCTATTTGAATGGTTGTATGAAAATTTCCATATTGCATGAATATTGCCCTTCAAATCAGATTAGAAGTATAGAAATGAATAAGCTCATTGTTTTGAGAATTTTTATAGAATGATAGAGTTCAGTTTTCAGTTTGAATCTAGCTTGAGTTTAGAGAAATAAGTTGTAGAATTGAAATGATGCTTTTGACTCCATTACCCAATGGCTAGGCATGCTGGTTTTTTGAGTTAACGAGCAGGATCATTGGTTGGAGAAATAAGTGCTAGATAAGGCACTAGAACTACAGTTCTTGATAGCCAGTAGGGGGCATATCATCCCCAATTAGAGCCAATCTTAGCATTGGATTTTATTCCTTTCAAATCTGCCCTCTTCGACATTTTTTCTTGGCCTCCAGCTCTTTATGATTCAATTCTATTGAATATTTTTCACCATTTTCGCCATTTCTCTTCGATCCTTTCCTCATTTTTCCAAAATAATAAAACGTCCAAAGTTTCATTTCTTTCAAAACCCCCTTTTAACTATAAAAATCCATTTTTTATAGTTAAAAATAAGCTCCGCCCCCCACAAAAAACCTTTAATATATATATCATATATTACATATATGATATCATATATACTTTCCGCACTTAACCATATTGAAACCCTTACCTTTCATCGCAATCGACGTTTCACAGATCCAAACTTATTACATATCACAATTGTCGTCTCCTAAAAACCCTCTGAAGTGCAATTTGTGGGATTGCTGGGACCCATCATTTCCTTTTGGTCCGCTTCATAAAATTTCGATATATGTTATAATTTCTTTATAATATGGCTCAGGAAGTTGCATCATATTCCATTGACTTAATGTAATTTTTCATTGTCTTCTTTTAAAAATCCTTTAAATGGGACCCATCACCTTTTCGCATCGCAAGATCGCAACATTACTTACTTTTTCCATTCACCTTCGCCTTTCATTTTTCCCGATTGCGATATGGGACCTTTCCCTGCCGCACCACCTTCCATATCGAATATCGCAATTTCTATTTTCATCCATTCATGTTACCTACCCCATTTCCCTTATCCCAGATATGCGATAAGTGTTCTTGTCCCTGAAATGGGATATAATCTCTGGTACGCGAAATGCAATAAGTCCTGAAAGCCCCAAAATTCGATGATGTTTGACCACCGATATGTGATAAGTTTGACTCCCCGATTCTCTATATCGCAAATCGCAAACAAAAAGTCCATTTTCTCCTTCAATGCTCTCTTCTCTCGGTTGCGATATAAAGTGGGACCACCCCTCTCTACCACGTCATCACCCCCATTGCAAATCACATTCCCTCCCGCTTGTGCCTTATGTTTAAATGTTTTGTCCCCGATCTACGATTGTGATATATTTACAAAGCGTTTTCTCCTCCTTCTCATGAAATTCCGCTATTTCTTTTAATCCGCCTTCATCTATATCACGAAAAACAAGAAACTAAAGGAAAGGAACAACGATATAGTTTCTTTGAAACATATTTCTACCATTACTCTCAGCACTAGCATGTTTCCGCGAGGCACTAGGCAACATTCAAGGAACAACCACATGCCACTTTCACTACAGTTTACACTTTTTGTGGAGTTGGTTGCACCAGAACAGAAGAGGAGTCTTCCCATAGACTTCCACATCATACAACCACTTTGAATTGTTAGCCTTGATGCTATTTATTTTGATTATGTCATAGCACTTTCTATTAAAGTTTTAGGATAAGCCTCATCTCTTGCACGAGATTGTAATAACTTTTTGGAACAGGTTTACTCATTTTGTGGGGATCACAATTTTATATTTTTGTATATATGTGACAAACTACTACAAAGTATGGGGGAGATGGTTGGTGGCACAACGCCTATTGCCCTGGCCCTGTTGCTGATCCTCATGATATTCTTGAAGCTGTGTATTGTTGAACAAATAATATATTCTAGTTACAGTCTTGAGGATTCATAAAATCATATGGTGTGTGTATTGTTTTCCCTTCTGTTTTTACATACTTTATCTGCCTTTCCAAATTTATCATAAAAGTTCTATCTTATGCTTTTATAAGTCTTATGAACCTCCAAGACATATGCATATTTTTTTGTAAGTCTTGTTCCAAGATTTCCTGATTCATTATAAATTGAATATTGTTTGTAAGCAATCCTTGAGGTGGAATTAAACCCTGTTTCATGTTTTTATAAGTCTTTTGATCTAGCATGCATGTTAATATTTGTTTGTCGGTCTTGAATCATCGTAATATTCCCATTTAGGCCAAGCCTATGTGAATATCTTATTTTTCCTTATTTTATCTTGAATTTCATGTTTATGAATAAAATATGAAGGAGTACATGTAAAAATCCTAAAAACCACGAATAAATCAATGCCCATGTAAACAGAGACATATCTGGGCCATGTAAATAATATCTTGCAGGTGTGAATGAGCTTAAATCACAAGACTGGGTCAACTTTGACCAAATCAACAGCACAGTCTAGCTACAATGAACCTCATGGATACACAACACAGTTCTAGATGGAGGCTCCACATGTGAAAGGGGTTAATTCATTGAGGTGGTTTAGGGTTTGACAAGGCATTCATCCTATAAAAGAAGGAGGAGGACAACAAGAGAAGGTTGTTGATGTTATTATTTCCTGAAGGTTTTGTCTATTGAGACACACCTCTATTGGGGTTTCCTGTTTAGGAAATCCCACCTCCTTCCTTGAGCAGCTCTTGGAGGAGCCTTGTTTGTCTAGTCCACTATCCGGAATTTGGCCAAGCCTCATCTTGCATCTACAATGCAGTTCCACTTAGGATTGGGTTGTCTATGTGAGCTGCAGCAAGTGGAACTCTAGATCTACAAAGATCTAGACTGTATTGGGGCCTCTTCTTAGTGAGTGTGTCTTTTAACCTCCTAGAAGAGTGCATCCATTTTTGAGCTTCAGTTTTTCATCTTGGCATCAAGCCAATTCAGTTAATCAAGCTCCAACACAGTCTCCCTTGAGGGACTGCATTATTTTCATGGAGATAAGATCTAAGTCATTTCAGTGCTCTTTGTCAGTGGAGGAGGCCTATAATCTATTGGAGGAAGTGTATTGGAGTACATGAGCCTCAATTTATGATCTTGGCATAGGGCCATTAGTTGTATAACCCCTACAGCACAGTTTCTACTCTAGATCTGCATTATTCCTGTAGGAGGTGTTGCAGGGGGTTTCGGTGCATCAATTGGAGAGTTGGTTTTGGAGTGTTGAGGATCCACTCTTCATTTTGAGATCTTGTGGAGGAGATATATACTTGTAATTTTTAGATATGATCTGCATAATCTGAATGCTTCAGTAATCCTAAATATTTCTGCAGATCTGCTTTCTTAGATCTCAAATCTATTGCTCATGCTTGGTGCAAACCTCGAAATTCCAAGGGCATCTGGAAGAGGAGCTTTTCTAGTGCATGGATTTGATATAGATCTAACATTTTATGCATATATCTGCTCTAGTTCTGACATGTAACATACAACAGTGTAGCTTAATAAGAATAACGTTGTCAAGGAATTTTTTTGTCAAACATATGGTTGTAGCCCTCTTTTGAGGAGATTTCTTCTATCTTGCCTTGTATTTTCAGCTATGTACTTGATGGACTGAATTGTAAAACTTATTTGCTGCTGTGAATACTATTGAGACATATTTTATGAGCCTCCTATCACTAATCTACAGAAACTGTGTTATTTCCTAAGCATACTTCTTTGTTATTGCTGCAGTTTCTATTTGAGGCATTTCTGAAGACAACTAGGTGTGGGAGATTTGTTTAACCCACCTAGGAGGATTTCTTTCTAATGCCCTCTTGGATTCAGGACTTAGAAAATTATATCTAAGGTATCCAAGTGCTGGTTTTCTTTATTGTAGTATCCATTACTGGAAAATGCGTTTTCCAGTCATGCCTTGCTAGAAGTTTCCAATTTTGGATATTACAGTGGTATCGAAGCTACCATCTTGGCTCAGCGTATGGATTTTAGATCTAATCATAGAAAGATATTTAGCACAACCTGTACATTATTGGAGCCAATATGTCTTCAGAGGAAGGATAACCTCTCAATGACAGAGAGAAGAGGTATTATGGGAGAAGACAGAAGGAAAATGGTTACACCATTGAAAGCATAAAAGGAGGAGAGTTCTCTAACATTCTTTCTCAAGCTTTGCATGAGCTAGAGGGAGAAATCAGGGGAGTAAGGAATGGAAGATCAACAGATCTCTTGATGAATTTTGCATGATATGATAGCCCCACTACTTCATATGACGTGTGTGAGCATCCAGCTACACAATCTGGTCCACAACATGGTAGCACACCTTCTTTCTTGTCAAAGGAAGGAGGAAGAGGAGAAACAATGAAGGAGGGATCTCTTGGTGAATGTCTCCAAGAATATGAATCTCAATCAGAGGGATTCAAAGAGCATATCAGTTCCCCAGAGTTCTGTCAACTCAAAGAAGAAAGATCCTGCAACTATAATGGAAGGAAAGGGTGCATGCAACACATTTTGGGTAGATTCTCTCTACCTACATTTGATGGATCACCTAAAGACTTAGCCAAGTCTTGGGTAAAGAATATTGGCACATACTTTCAGCTGCGTCAAGTATTCGAAGGAGAAGCATTGAAAGTAGCAGCGCTGCATCTTCAAGGGAAGGCTTATGCTTGGTGGCTGTTTGAGTCTTCTTCCTTGAAAGGGAGGAACATCTCTTCTTATGCAAGATTCACTAGGAGATTAGTGGAAATATTTGATGAGAGACATTTTGAGACTTCTTGGGGGGAGAAGATCAAGCCCAAGAAATATGAATCTTTGCATGAGTTGGAAGATTCCATGGAACCAACTCCAGTCCTAAACATTGTTGAAAGGGTTGAAAATTTGCTGCACTTTGTACCAAAGGCAAAGGCCCCAATTCAACAAGATCTCTTTTCCCAAAGAGAAGACTTGAGGATCCCTTCCTCACTAAGAAGTCAGGGCAAAGGATTTCTTGATGATGAAGCATTCTCCACTAATGGGGAGAAGGGAGAGAAAGAGAAAAGAAGATCCTCTAGCGTTGTGCAAGCAGGAGGAGATCTATTTTCAAATGGAGATGGAGCAGTGGCTTCCCTTAGAGGGATTCTTGCACCTTTGCAATGAATTCCAAAGGTTCTTCCATATGGAGGACATGAGCAACATGTGTCTTTTCTAAGAGGAAATGAGACAGAACAAAGGAGGGGTCACAAAGCTGATACACTATCTGAAAATGGGGAAAGGGCTCCAATCAGAGGCACTCTTACACCATTAAGAGGGGTATCCAAGTTTCATGGTACTTCCACACAACAATCAGAGATGTATTTGTGCAGCGGAAGTAGTCATGATATGTTCCCATCTGTTTTTTACATGGGGATGAACCATGAGACATCATTATCCTATGGTGTACCATCTGGGAGACCACCTGAATCATATTTGATGGAAGATGTCTCATACATTGATGCTCCTTTCATAGATCCAAGGAAGGAGGGAGCACTAGTAGACCATGCTACAACACTGAGAGTGTGGTGAAAGTACAAAGAAAGGAAAATAATTTTTCCTTTGACATCATTATCCATTCTCACCTATCAAATTGTGTTGAGAAGGTATGCTGCAAGGAGAGAAAATGACACCATCATGAAGCATGGGAGGCCATATTTGAATCAGGAGACAAACTTGTTTGAAGAACACTCTTCCCTGCTAGAAAAGATATGGTGGTCTCACATGCATGCTTTGGACAAAATAGAAAGGCCTTGGATAGATGATAGCCTTCCATGGAAGAATAACTCCAAAGAGTTTCCTTCTTCTCTGAAGCATGTGCATGAGCAAGGAGGGTAGCAAGGAAGGAATAACAACCTTCCATCTCATACTGTTGGCATGAGAATGACAAAAAGGAGAAAAGTGGGAGGTATGGCCTTCCGACATACACTTTGGACAAGGGAGGATGTCAAGGAAAAGAGAAGCAACATGGTAGCCACTTCAGTTGGCACATTATCAGCGCTGTCATTGTTGGACACATTCGATCCCTATTGGAAATCCCAACTGCTGGTAGGATATTCCAAGGATCTTCATACTTGCATGATTCTGGATGACTGGTTGCATGAGGGGAGCTATTCAATCCTTGAGGGAGTCATCTATAATCATGGTAGGATCTTCTTATCTAGAGCCTCCGAGCTCAAGGAGAAGTTACTACAATGGGCCTATGAGGAGTTTTGTTTCAACCAAGAGTATCTTATGAATATCAACAACACCATCTTGAAGAGCTACTATTGGGAGGGCTTTGAAGAACAACTCTATCAGCATTGTCAAATATGCATGAACCTTGTGGAGATGGGGCAGAAACATAGCTCTATTGGAGAGTTAATTCAACCTTCTCTTTCCCCTCTTGAGGGAGGAGATAGATCTATGCACCACTCCAAATTGATGGGGAGGACTATTGGTGAAGAATATGCTCAGGTGAAACAAGTTTATTTTTTTGATTATGTGCATTCTTCCACCTTGTTTATGTTGGCCATGATTCCAAGGAGGTTAGTTTTATCTTGTCAATATCATGGAAGATTTTGGGCCACAACACTTGTTGTACTTGGCCACTCCCTTGGTGGACAAAGGGAGATCTTGTTTCATGATGGATGCTTTCCTAAGGCACCAAACATATCTCACACATTCAGTTACAGTGAGATGGCATGGGCTGCAAGTAAGTGGTGGGAAGACCACTTACCACATCTTGGTTTAATGCAGGCAGGAGATGCATTACGCTGGTTCCACATGTGGGACTATGACCCACCTCCATATGTGCACCTTGCTGTTTGTTTGTACATTGTTTTGCTCCCATACATTGATGACATGCTTGTATTTTTTATGGGAATTTATGGAGGGAGGATGGGAAGTATGCATATGCCTAATGAGATGAAAAATATCCATGTGTCTTGTGTCATATATTTCAGAGAGGACATTAGGCAACCCATGGGTTTTTCACATGAGATCTTGTTTCCTTGTGGGATGAATTTTGCACATCTCATATTGACTTTGTGGAAACAATTCATGGGGGTTTGGATTGGTGAGCATATAGCTTATGATGGGAGCTTGATATTTGATGATGTCACCAATGGAGGAGAAGTCTTGCAGCACTCACCTTATCAGTTGCTTGAGGACAAGCAACATTTTGGAGGCGAGTACTGTAATATTCCCATTTAGCCCAAGCTAATGGGAATATCTTATTTTGCCTTATTTTATCTTGCATTTCATGTTTATGAATAAAATATGAAGGAGGACATGTAAAACTCCTAAAAACCATGAATAAATCAATGCCTATGTAAACACAGACATATCTGGGCCATGTAAATAATCTCTTGCAGGTGTGAATGGGCTTAAATCACAAGACTGGGTCAACCTTGACCAAATCAACAACGCAGTCTAGGTGCAATGAACCTCATGGATACACAACGCAGTTCTATATGGAGGCTCCACATGTGAAAGGGGTTAAATCATTGACGTGGTTTAGGGTTTGACAAGGTTTTCATCCTATAAAAGAAGGAGGAGGAAACTGCAGATCTAGAGCAGAAACTGCGCTGTAGGGGTTAGATAGTTGATGGCCCCATGCCAAGATCAGAAACTGAGGCTCCTTCACTCCAATACACTTCCTCCAATAGAGTAGAGGCCTCCTCCACTAACAAAGAGCACTGAAATGACTTAGATCTGAGAAGATCTGATCTCCATGAAAATAACGCAGCCCCTCAAGGGAGACTATGTTGTAGCTTAATTAACTAAGTTGGCCTGATGCCAAGATGCAAAACTGAAGCTGAACAATTGATGCACTCTTCTAGGAGGTTAAAAGACACACTCACTGAGAAGAGGATCCAATATAGGCTAGATCTTTGCAGATCTAGAGTTACACTTGCTGCAGATCACATAGACAACCCAATCCTAAGAAAAACTACGTTGTAGATGCAAGATGAGGCTTGGCCAAATGTCGGATAGTGGACTAGACAAACAAGGCTCCTCCAAGAGCTGCTCAAGGAAGGTGGTGGGAGTTCCTAAACAGGAAACCCCAACGGAGGTGCATCCCACCACTCAAACAACCCTTTAAAATTTGAAATGAACTATGATGTTTAAGGCTTACTCCTTATGCAGTCAAGGAGTGACTCTTTGCGCTAACACTTCCTACACTATATTAGACCATAACTACTCCCATTGTGGTAGTTTATCTCTACCATTACCGAATCTTGATAAATATGCTAGATTTTGGGAAGGCCCAAGAGGGCTAGAGCTACCAGATATTCTTTAGGGACATTAACACCGACCCTCACGACACTGTGTAAACCTTCTTAGATACTACAAAATTCTGTCATTCTTTTGCATCTTGATGCTTCAAAGCTTGTCCTTGAGTGAAAACTTCTTGTGGTCACTATTGTTTTTAAGCAACTCTGTCAGTGATTTCCACATCACGAACATAGTCTCTTTCCTGTGGATATTCGAGACAATATTATCCCATACTCCCTCCAATATGATTCTTGTAACTTTAGCCACATCTTTCTTCCACTGAGAAATATTATGAGCATCAGATGCTTGGGGTTTTGCTACATCTCTCTTGATGTATTCTAGAAGCCCATTGTCATCTAATACTTCCTCCATGCAGATCTTCCATGGAGCAAATTTTGTGGTTCCTTTCAAAGCATACTCGAGCCTGAGTCCATTGAAAGCCATCTTCTTAGTCCTGGAGAAAATCTGAAACATTGATCTTCGAATTAAAACCTCCTATAATGACAACTTTGAAATCTTTTCTCTTTTGTGAATATAGCTCTGATACCATGTATAAATTAATGTGTATATTCTAAATTGCTCATGAAATTTACTAAATCACAATACTATAAGCTACTCTACTGATTTACAGAAGAAAATTCACGATCGAGAACACAAATCATTAACATGAATCAAGATTCAACACACATACACAAATATTTATCTAGGGAAAAGAAAATTCTCAAAACCCCTTATTATTTGTATTGCATTAATCAAATAATTTGGATGAATACAATATGCTTGCTCAAGCTTGAGCACAGCCTACACCTGTATTTTCTATCCTTTGCCTAACTAAAAGTATGAAAATTTATGAGTATGAAAAAGTTACGGTTTAACTTTTTCTTTTACGTCTTTGCGGATGTTTTAAAAAATGTGTTAGAACATGAAACACATTAAAAAAACATTTAGTGGAACATCAAATTCCATGCATTCACCCATGACATTTTGACAAA
>JAXQQM020074064.1:0-12240 GCA_034641835.2 Pinus albicaulis
AGATGCAATTTTTTATTTATTTTTAAATAGCAAAATTGAAAAAGAGAAATGCAATTCTTCTTCTCTTTTCTTTTTTTTAATAACAAAATTGAAAAAGAGAAATGCAATTTATTTTTTTTTAATATGTACATATATATTTTTATTAAACAAAACAATTGATTAATTTTTAATTTTATTTTTTTTATTTTTTTTTTTTTAAATATGCATAACTTCTGGTTAAAGCACACAGGCTTTCACATGGCAAATTAAAAATGGTAGCCATTAAAATAACATCATCTAAAAGCAACACAGATTCGCAATTCCAACGTCCGACTTAGAGCTTGTTAAACGAAAAGGACAAAGAGAAGTCCAATTCCCCAGATACGATCCAGTGAACATAATTTGGCTTTACAATAACGTTTGCAGTGTATAGCAGGTGACGTGGAATATTCTCATCCCTCTCTTTTGTTTTAAATAGGCCAGTCAAGCCATCCCTTTATTCAAGCACTGTAAATTTCTCGAATAAGAGTAGCACAATCAACTATATTTTCTTTTCGTCCCCCTACCTCCTGCAAATAGTGCTCTGCTTCCAATGCTGCCATGCAGCCCGTGCTGACAACGGTGATCGCTTGGATCGAACACGCCAGAGGCCAGTTGCAAGAGAACGAGTTTGTTTTGCTTCAGAAAGTTTACGTTTTTCATTGATTTCATTCCGCCCTCTTCTGCTCCAGGTATTTTCTTCTTTTGCCAGCAAAGCTATAAATAGCTTCCGCCTTTTATGGATGAAATAACTGCAAAATCAAATTTGGTGTTATCTATTCCCCTTTCTGTGTATCTTGGTGTGATCTTGAATGTAAGGTGGCAGCGTATGGCAAAACAATGTGGCGACATAAGAATTTCAATTGGAATTCCTCACTAGTCATTTGGGAAATCGCCACCTCTTCATTTTACACAAAATTCCCTCAACTAATTTCCAATACAACACAATTCTTTCAACTGTAATTTAAGAAACCGTTTTCTTCACGCAGGTAGCAAAACAGATGTCGGAAGAACCGATAAATTATTCCAATTTGTTGCGAATTTCATAAAACCATTTTCTGGGTTATTTAATTGCCTCTGTTCTGAGAAAAACCCACGTCTCAGATTTTTCAGATTTTCTCTAGTTTTCTCAAAAACAATGTTTCAAAATCATGTGTTTATGCTGCTGCTTTTCTGGAAATCACTTGTGAATTCAATTGCTGTATTTTTTATTGCAGGTTTTAAACGGAAAAAATCTGAGTGATAGCAACAAGATGCCATTGAATTTCTCACCTTCTTCAGTTGACCTCATCTTGTTCGTAAGCTATGAGGCCATGCTCTGTAGAGGCATGCCAATAATGGTTCCTGAGCTACCAGCACTGAAAGCCTGAGTTGCATGTATGTAGTGATTTTCATTTGACATGATTTGGATTGAAGTTGGAGTTGACTTCTCCGCTTGTCATGATCCAAATTTTGAGCGTGAGTTCATAAATTTTATTGCAGATTGCATGCCGAGTAAGGCCGAAGCCGAACCATGGAAAAAAATACAAAATCAAATTCAGAGGCCAGCGCAATGAATAACACTAGCACGGCATAAAACCAGTCGATACCTATTTTCTTTTGGGTGTAATATGGTTTGTTTATTTGCAATATGAGCTGGTAGCCAGATTCTGCATTCTCCGTGGTGGAAACACGAATTTCAGGATTTGTGTTTCAATTCGTCAATTTGTTGTGACTAACGTGGAAGGGCAAGCAGTTAGCCCAACCCTTGGATCTATGGTACCCATGGGACCATGACCGCAAGGATAAGCCAAAGGTGATAGTTTTTAACAGTCGGCCCTATGTGGCCCATATGTGTTTGCGTTTTTCATTTGAGTTTATTTCAAAAAAAATTATTATTTTTTTTTTAAATTAATGTTGTGGCACATTTTGTTTGTTTCAACTTTTATGTGTTGATTTATTTTAGAAATTTTTTTTTTTTTAATGATTTGTTATTAAAATTATATATATTTTTTCAAAATTTAAAAAAAAAAAAATATATATATATATATATATATATATATATATATATTTTAGTAAACAAAACCATTTAAAATTTTTTATTTTTTTATTTTTTATAATTGATTTGTTAATAAAATTATGTATGTTATATTTTCAAAAATTTAAAAATACACATATATATTTCATTAAACAAAACAATGTATTGAAATTTTTATTTTTATTTTTTATTTTTTTTAAGTTTTTTTTTTTTTAATCAAATGAAATGATGAAAACAATTTTATTTTATTTTTAAACATAAAATTATTTTTCTGATCCTCCAGATCACACAAAGTGCAGGAGGAGAGCATACTCAAGAAATTATTATTATTATTTTTTTAGATGTAAGAAATAAGGCTACCTAGTTACACTTCCCCGGCAACGGCGCCAAAATGTTTAGTCAATTTAGTGTCCTAAATTGCTAACATAAATTATCAACCAGGGCTAGTAAACTGATGAAGTGTGATGCACTATATGTGCCTAAGTATCCATTTTTCTTACTTCGTTGTTTTTAGTGTTTTATTGATGTTTTGGGATTTTTATGTTTGAATCTTAGTATGCTACTCTATGCTAAAAAGATGAATTTAGATTTATGTCAAGAGGCAAAATAGGAAAATGTTAATGAATAAATGAAAACAGAGTTTATTTGCAAGTTCTCTTCTTAACTAGAAAATGATGAAAACAGAGAGTCCTAATCCATGGATATTACAGCTTCTAAATGAACATTCATGAAATGAAAAGTAACTCAAAACACTACAACTTAATCTGATTCATTTAGTTAGAGATTTGTTGGAAGAGCTTGTGAAAAAGATTAATTCTAATGCAATGAAGATCTCTTAAAACATAAAAGAAATGTTGAAACAACTTATAACATTACAACTAAATCTCATTCATGAGTTAGAGGTTTATTGGAAGAGCTTTTTGAAAGAGATTAATCATAATGTGATAAGGATCTTCTATGAAGAAAAACAATCAATAACTCACAATATTACAACTTAGTCTCATTCGTGAATTAGAGGTTTATTGGAAAAGCTTTTGAAAGAGACTAACTGCAGTATAATGAGGAATCTGATCTGAAATTGTGTGAACAAAATATTTCTTATACAGAGATTGACAGTAGGGGCTTTTATTGGTTATTTCACCTTTACTAGAAAGGATGAAACCAGAAGCTTCTGGCCCTCTTACTGACTCTGCCTAAAGAAATATAATGTAAACACTAAATAGATCTGGAAAATGAGAATCTTCTTTTTAACTAAATAACAGAAAATGAAATGCTAATAACTCAAAATATCACAATTGAATCTCATTCATTTAATAGAGATGTATTGGAAAAGCTTGAGAAAGAGACTAACTGCAATATCATGAGGATCCTTTATCTAAGCAAATGACATGAAACATAATGCTAAAAGCTATGATTTCAGAAAGAAGTCTAAGTAATGAAATATGACAAAACATAATTGAAAATGACTTATCTAGAAAACATGTAAAACCTCCTCGAATAGCAGGGGCCCTTTGCTACCAATTTGGTGAAATTCTTCAGCTTCTTAAAGTTGTAATCAAAACAGCATCAATGAACTGAACTTCTTTATTGATAAACTCACAAATATACATCCCATTCCATCTTAAGCTTTGTTACAAAACACTCTCTAATCCTTTCTCTTCTTCTCCTATTTTTTCACTACCCATGATAGGAGAAAGCTTCTCCTATTTATACAAAATATGAGAAGTTATCTCATTAATGGGATTCCATGAATCTCTCCCTCCATCTCTAGAGTTACAATAAAAATAGGAAATGATAAGACACATGTATTTTTAGAGTTTCAACACAAATAAGAAATGAGACACATATCTTCTTAGAGTTTCAATACAAAAAGGAAATGAGACACATGTCCTCATGATCCCATGATCTTCTCCACTCAAATTCGAATTTGGTTTTGGGAGGCCACATAAAGGTCCTTTAGAAGCTTCCTTTTGACCTACACATGTCACAAAACTCATAACACATATATAGATATATGAAACTATGTTAATTTTCTAGTTTTTAATCATAAATTCACTTTAAACACATAAAATAAATAACTTTGGAAGACAAGGATCCTAACCCATATATTTATGAAAATGGTTACTTGATGTAGGGTTTTAGGTCAGATGGCTATGAAATAAGAGCTGAATGGTTATGACATAATGGAAATATGTATGAATATGGAAAACACTTTTGAGACTCAACACGACTTTCCTAACAATGCTTAGTGCGCGCGGTAGCATGTTACCACGAGCACCATGCGGATTAGACACCTAGGGCTTCTTTCATGCATATATTTTTTGAGAGACATGTCGTCTCTGGATGTATTAAGACAAACATGTATATTTTTGATTTTATGCGATGCACACTATGTAAACATTTCGACACACACACACACACACACACACACACACACACACATATATATATATATACATCCCTATTTCTGGATGGATCTTCTCACATGTGATGATGTTTTATATGTCATGCGAATATCAAATACAATGTTATCTAATGTATCAGTTGCATAACAAACGACCCAATGAAAAAGTTCACACAATGTATTTAATCACACATTTCATTTTTATGCAAGCTTAAAAGCACACATGAACACACATATGCAAACTATGATTGAAATGAGGAAAACGGGCATGCCCCCCAGCATGGTGTCTCAATTCGAGGTACATGCCCCCCAAGCTTCAGTCCATAGGAAATGGAGTGAAGGTTCAACACACAAGAGATTGATCTAAATCTACTCGAATTGAACAGGCTCGTGTTTCATTATTTTAACGAGGTTGACACACTTAAAAGACTGTCCTCATAGCTGCTTGTTTCATTGTTTTAGGAGCTTGACATAAGAGAAGGAACTGTGCTCCGGTGAGCTCAAAGGAGGAGGCTCAGGAGAGAGATGATTAGATACATCACGCTCTAGACAATCTGACATTGCCCCCAAGCTAGGCATGAAGGAGGAACGATGATGTCCATCGCTCCAAGGCAGCTCCTCAAGAGACATTGTTTCAACAATGGCTTCATCAGAAGGGAAAATCTCTTTAAGAGGATCAGGCGAGTCGGCCTCGCCGAGCCAGGGGGATTGAGAATAGATGTCTAAAGCCATGCTTGAAGGAGCATGCTAAGGAGGGGGAGGATTAGATGCGGCGACGATTTCACAGTAGTTAATCTCTACCGGAGTTAAGGGCATCGATTCTCCAAACTCAGCCACCTGCTCAGGCGAAGGGATGAGCCATGGCTCGTCGGACCTAGAGATCATATTAACTTGAGCAGTGTGGGGTGGTGGTGCGGGAAAAATACCCATGAGGATGGGGTCCTTAAAAATACTGGGTCCTACACTGTCAGGGGGATTTGGGATCTGATCCACGTACGGAACGTTGTTCTCAGAGGTGGAGGTGAAGAAAGACAACTGATCCACAGTAACGATTTTTCCCTCGTGAGGGAACTTAATAAGTCGAAAGAGGGTGGACGGCACGCATAACATGGTGTGAGTCCAACTGCGGCCGAGAAGTATATTGTAGTTAAGCTTGGCGTCAACTACTTCTACTTCTACATTGACTGTCTTCCCCTGTAAGGTAATCGCTAAACTCTCGAGAACACCCAGGGGTTTCGATTCCCGACCATCAAATGCCTCTAGGGCATTAGGAGATGATGAAAGGGCTGGAGAGCCAATGGCCTTCCAGCAAGCGGACGACATGACACAGGTAGAAGCACCTTCATCCACAACGGCCCTATGGATGTTAAGACCGTTGATCCCGACTTGAATAACAAGAGCGATCTGATGTGGAAGTCGGGGGGTAAAGTTCTGTAAGTCGAAGGTGAGAAGATTAGAATCAATGGGATCGATCCCACCGATTGCAGACAACAAATCTTTCCGTTGTGACGGGAAAATTTGAAGAACTTCCAATGCAGACATGGCAGAAGGCGCCTGTGCCAGATCCTCAACAATACTATAGTGCTGAGCGGCATGGGCATTCGGATTGTAGGAAGATCTTCGTAGAACACCTTTAGAAGGTGGCCTCACAACAGGTTCAGCAGTAGGCTTCTCAATCTCCAATGAACCGGAGACAGGTGGGGGAGGTGGACCGTCCACAACTGCCTTCCCAGGTGCCTGACGCGATTCGTTGTAATCCTTCGAATGCGTAGCAATAGAGATAGGTGCAACACCATTCATCATAAAGACCTGAGACCCAAATGGTGCAGATGGTGAAGGCTATTCATCCATTTGGGTCTGCTGAGACGGGAACGGTTCTTTAAGAACTGCTGGAGTCCCTTTGGAGCCTTTTAGAAGTTGACTAACCTCAGATCATCGTGGAAAATCCTTGGTATAATGATCTCCTTCACAAATGAGGCAGGGGTACTTCGGTTTGCGTTGGGAACCGTCCTCGGTACGGGGTTTGGACTCTGACTTTGGAGCGTCGAATTTGGATTTACCTTTGCCCTTCTTATTTCCTTTGGAGGCTTTCTCCACAGGATTAGCCTGAACGGCGTTAACCTTCGCAGTTTTTCCAGAATCGGGAGGGGCGAGAGGAGTAGAATTATTGGACGAGTTGGACTTCTGCTTCACATTCGAAGATTGCTTCGAATTTTGAGAAACGGAACCAATAACACCATCCACCGCTGGGGTAGGTGGAGCTTTAGAGGTTCCAGACTGTGGAGCATCAGGAAAAATATCATAACGCGTGCCGGACTGAGAGTATACCAGATCCAGATATTGGGCACGCGCTATGGCTTGTTCTTCAGTCACACACACTCCCATAGCAATATCTTGGGCGATTTTGTTAACGAAGGAGGTGGTGAACCAATGAGTTAGTATCTGATCAGGTATATGGAACTTGATCAGTCTACGACGACGTCGCCACTCATGAATGTGATTAGAAATGTGGGTGGCTTTGTCCTGCTTCAAAGAAGTCAGGAGGTGCGTCCCGGCTTCGTAGCGAATCGGTAACTGAAAGTGAGTCAGAAAAGCCATGGCTAACGTATTGAAATCTTGAAAGATGCCGCAGGATAATTCAATATACCACTTAGCGGCAGCACCAGTCAAAGTGCGCTGGAAGAGGCGTAGACGAATTGAATCATCCACCCAAGAGTTGGACGAACACCAAAGATGGTAAGTCATCACATGAGCTTGGGGGTCCTCCCCAGCTTTACCCTCAAACTTAGGGCAATCACCGGGCACCTTGGTAGGAACCGGAGGCCAATAAGGATTGTGCAAAATCAGATCATTGGTTAATTTCGAAACATCCGGTAATTCCAAGGTAGCTAGGAACGGTAATGGAAGATTGGACGGCATGCCTGGTCCTTGATAAGGACCAGTACCTATACTCCACACTGGTTGAGAATATCCTTTCCCCTAGGGGTTCTGTCCAGCAAGATTCTGACCGTAGGGGGTGTAGGTGGTATAACCAGCCTGATTCGGTTGCTGGTAACCAGCGTACGGGGCTTGATAACCAGAGTATGGACCCTGATTGTAAGTTGGCCCTATGTAAGCAGCATTTGGATTTGGCTGATGAGTATAGGTGTAGCTAGGTTGTTGCGAGTAATAGTTAGAACCTTGGGGCTGGCTATAATTCGGTCGGTATTGACCATGAGAATAGTAACCGCCTTGAGGTTGAGTGGGCTGCTGACAGGTGGGACCCTGTTGAGCCTGATAATTAGGGTGTAGCGGTTGATTTGGTTGTGGCATCGAATAAGTCGGCTGTTGGGCAGGGTTGACAGGATGTGCAGGCTGGCCTGGTTGAGCAAGCTGAGCTGGCTAAATGGGCTACCCTGGTTGAACAGGTTGACCCAGATAAATAGGTCGTGTCGGTTGTGCAGGCTGACTTGGCTGCTGAGGAGCACTAGGTTGTGCCGGATGGACCGGTTGGCCTGGTGGCGGGACACCAGGTTGTGCCGGATTAGCCGGTTGGCTTGGTGGCGGGATACTAGGTTGTACCGGATGGGCCGATTGACCTGGTAGCGGAATGAAGCCAGGTGGTTGCTGATAACCGGTTTGACCCAGAGCAGGACCATAAGATGGTCCTGGCTGATGTGCAACATTGGGACCAAGAGGATACTACGGTTGCATAGGTTGAGAAGGTTGGACTTGCCCCCCAGGACCATATACCGGCCCTGGTTGGTACCCTGGTTGACCTGGAAGTCCTTGAGGTTTCCCAGGTGGGACTCCAGGGAGAGGCTGCATGAGTTGAATTGAAGGGTTGTAATACTGTCCTTGTGGACCGTATAATGGCCCTTTCTGGCCTAGAGGGTAGCCCTGTATGAGCTACCCCTACGGGTCATAAGGATAGCCAGGCTAGCCTGAAGGTTGGCCTTGAAAAGGTTGTCCTTGCGGGTTATAAGGTTGTCCAGCTTGGTTATACGGTAAATCCTGGGCATGAATTTGAGCCTCAGGAGCAAGTAAACGTAAAGGGTTCCCATGCTCATCATACTGATATGGAAAGACGTACACGGGTATACCATCCTGTGCATAATGCGAAAAATACGAGCGGTTGGGATCTTGAGAGGAATGTCTGACCTCGGGGTTCGATTGTTTCAGGGACAATCGATACTCCTCCGAAGAGATGTTCTCCGGCATAGCAGATGCTATGTAGACGTCTTCGGGGAGCGATGTGGTCCTTACGAACTGGGTAGTAACAGCGGGTGCAGATGCAGCAACACAGACAGTGGGCATGGAGGGTACAAAAGTAACCTGAGGGGATGACGTAATGGGTGTCTTAGGAGACATCCCCAAAGAAGGAACAACCGACCTCGTAGAAGGAGCTGATACCCCCATAGAGGCAGCGGCAGAAATAATCTGACCCAAGGATCTATACCCTGCTAGTAATGAGGGACTAGGTGATGACATAACAGATGGTTCAGGGTTGTCTCCTGGAAATAATCTCCGAGGAAATAACTGGTAATCTTCACCGGACGTGGGGATTTCCTCACTGGATTCAATCATGTTTGAACCCGCCGCTAGATCTCTTAATAGACGGCGAGGACTAAGAGGAATAACAGCAGTTATAAAAGGCGAACCCGATGTAAGAGAAGGGAAGTGCTCCCCTACTCCCAATCCGAACTAAGGGTCAGAAAAGGGCCAATGTAACTCAACTGGTCCTCCAGAGGGCTGCTCGAAGACGATGGGCTGATGTAGTTCAGCAGAGGATTTTGAAACCTCTGATGAATCGTTTGTATATGGACTACCAGTAGATGAAACCGAGGGTTCCGCCACTGTGGTAGTAACGACAAGAGAAAAATATCAAACACACACACGGGCTAAAAAAAGTCAAGGCACACAATCAAATGGCCAACAAGAAAAAATCTAACAGGGTGTGTGATTGTGGGTGTTTTATTTTACCACATTGAAATTATAAACTTCACCATTTCATGTTTTAAGAGTCGAGAAATGGATGAAAGGTGACTCTATCTCTTTCAGTTTTGAAGCAAGCGTGAAAGGACAAGCGCTTGGTGATCCTTTCAAATTTAAAGAGTCAGAAAATATCAAATGACTACTCTGGTAATCTAGGCAAAGGGTGTACCAAATAACCGTGAACTGCAATATACACCTTGGTTTGAAAATGAAAGAGAAATCAACCGAGGACTTAACGTACGTGCAGGCAATCTCCCCGAATGTTGTGTTCGGTGTATCACGGGTATAGGGCAGCAGACTCGGCTTCCTATGGTTAAAGGATAGAAACCTAGTGGGGTCTCCCTTTATATACTCGATGGTACGGGGAGCACAAGTCCGTACTAGTGTTGTCTAAAGCCAAGAGGCGAACGATAGCTACTAGGTTTAAAGACGCCGGAACACGTCTCTAGCCTAGACCACTAAATGTTGCGTTAATGTTTCAATGCTGCCTTAGTGTAAATTGAGTAAATTTTAATGTTTATCTTCAATTACGTTTCAGTTTTCAGGCCCTAGCGAGTGTGATGTCACAAAATCTCCTAAATGCACACTATATGCCACAGTATATCATTTCATTCGATGAAAGCTAATTATGAGAGAGTTGAGAGCTTTTCACACAAACAAAATGATCAGAAAACAACCAACAAAGCCTCTAATGCAGCTAATGTAAACCAAAAACTTTTCTCTCAAAGTCACTAATCACTAATAACACCGAAAAGATTTTAATTTGCACTAACTAATCAAAAGCAAAAGAGATTTTTTGTATTTTCAATGTTTAATAGCAACATGCACTAAACAAAATGAAAACTAATGAAGAGCAATTTGAGATGTGACGAGGAAAGAGCAAAACACACAAATTTCACTCAATGCAAACACACAATCAGATCTCCAAATTGAAAAAACAGTCCCTCAAAACCAAAAGAATCCCAAAGACTCAAATGGACCATGTAATCTAGGCCCAAACGAGGCAAAGCGAAATTCGAATGAAGAAGAGAACAAACACTCAAATAACGCAATAAAGTGATAAACAATCGCCAAACGAATGTAAAGAAGCAATCACAAGGTCGAGTAAACCGATAGAAACCCAAAACTCCCAAGGGAGGCTCGACACACAAGAGCACCTAGATGCCCTAGAGCTAGAATGTGAAATCGATGGAAACGGGAAAACAACCAAAGGACGAAGGTCACAGCCAGTCAAACAAGGCTCCAGAACACTCAAGCAAGCGAAAAAACAAGGCCAAAATCACAGATCAGTCTCAGAAGGCTCAAAACACAGAAAACCCTAATACCTCACAGGATTGGCGGGACTGTGAGGCTGAAATTAGCGCCAGAACGGAATTGGCGCGGGTGATACACAAGCAACCTGCGCCAATGGGCGTGACTGTCAAGCTGAAAAGCGTGCCAGTCAAATTAACTATGGGAAAAATAAAAAGAGCAGTCCAGACACAGACCAGTGATGACAAGGCCAAACAAAAGCCAAACAAACAGAAAAACAAACCCAAAGAGCTGACCAAGCAAGCAAGGTCAAGAATCAACCGAAAATACAAGACAACACTCCAAGTGTTCAGTTCATAAACTAAACCAGAGATTGATTGAAGCAGCGTTGATCTACTTCGCTAATGCAAAGCAAAAGCGTTTCGAAGGCTATCTGGCTAACTTCAGGCTCCATCTGTAGCTTACAAAGCAGAACAACAACAAGCCAACGGTCCCCAGCGGATTCGCCAATTTGTTGTGGAGGTAAATCCCCTCTACGGATAGAGGCGATCCCTACTAGCCCAGATCGGGTCTAGCAACAATCGTTCACGCTATAGTGCAGGTTCCTAATTGCAAATAAACCAACTAGCGATGAAGGCTTACCTGGAATCCAACGCTGTCACTCGTAGAGAAAGTAGCGCTCCCGTTCCTTAGCTCTGGTAGATCACAATCCTCACGATCTCCATGATTGGACACCTGCACACGCAAGAAACAAAACAAACGCAAGCGTAAAATCCAATGCATACAACTATATGTCAGTCAAAGAAGACATAACTCATGATCATCATCAAGAACAAGAGTGGAACCATAACCAATAGTCGCTTATCATTAATTAATCAAAAGAAGAATACAACCATAGCTCTGACGCTGAATTCTCCTTCGGAGGGTCGTCAGCAGAACGTGTCTCGATAAAGCCTGTCAGGGATGGGACAAGCCTCTCTCTTCGGATGTCTCGACAATGATCTCCTTGCTTGGATTTGGCCTTAAGGGAATGGATCAAAGCTCTTGCAGCATTAGGCTCTTGGGAACTTGGAGACTAGCTTGCAAATGAGATGAGCAAGCTTTTATAGATGGAGGAAAGGGAGTTGGGATCCCTATAATCATGGGATTAGCCCTATCCTCAAGGAAGCTTCCATGAGAGGTGGAAAACCACTTCCTCTACATGGAGATCCGGAGCCAAACCTCCCAACTCACCATAGATATTTCTCGGATCATGACGTAAACTTCCGCCATTTATTTTTAAAAAACACTCTTTAAATGTACTGCGCGTAGTGCGACTTCTCGGGGACGTAGCGCCAACCGGGTGCGCCTCTTTGCTGAGCATTTCCCCATTGGCACTGCAATGAACTCGCCACCCGCGCCATCAAAAAGGGGTGTTTTTAGGTTTTTCACAAGGAGTTGTCTTCAGTACAATGAAAGCTCATACTAGTGGGAATGCCATGAAAGTGTTTTCTGGGTTATGTCAACACAATAGGTCATTAATAAATTCTCCAATTGTGCGGGATAATTGCAGTGAGAGTGACAAATTATTGTGTAA
>JAXQQM020075623.1:0-13365 GCA_034641835.2 Pinus albicaulis
AGGCCAGCAAGATCAACAGTAGATTCCACACAGATGCAATACCATCTAAATACCTATACACATTCACCAAGTTGTCATTTTAATAGGTATTTAGATATCCTTTCCCTTTTTGATTAAATAGCTCCTAAAGGTAAATCTATCCCTTAGGATAAACTACTATTGCCCCCAATGGCAAATTTAGATCATCATCCTTTAGTTGACCACCTTTATCAGATATCATAAACTAATTTTCAATTTGACCTTTACAAAATTCATAATTAGCTTCACCAAAAGCACTTGGAAAAAAATGATGAGATTGGATTATGAAATTCTACGTTACCTCAGTACATTTTCCCTCAAACTCCTTAATTTCCTGAGTTTACGACGTAGTGCCAATTTCGTTATATACCCAACCAAAGGACTGGAGTGGCACAAAATGGTGAAACCTTATTTCACATTAATGGGCACTCCGTTTCTGAAATGCTTCAAATCAAAGATGATCCCCTTGCAAAAACTTTTCCTCCATATTTCCTCATGGAAATCTACAACAAACAATATTTCCCCCAAAGAGCCAAAGTCTTTGATATTCTCTTTCCAGATGGGCATCTACTTCAACAGCACCCACAACATCGAATTCAATGATACTTTCATCGACTAAAACACAATCTACCACTACAACAATAGATTTGACTAAGGCCATGAATGATTTAGATATTAAAGGTAAATAAATTGAAAAGCTTACAGAGAAATTAGACAAGTTACAAGAACAAAAATAAAATCAGATGGAGTCTATCTAAGAGAATTATATAAAACTCACAAACTTGCCCAAAGGATTAAATATTTATAAAATCAAAACATCATGGCTGATACCATTGCACAATCTAAGGAGAATATCTAGATTGAAATAAATGAAGAGATAACTAAGATATGGCCATCTATTCAGATCATATTTTAACAGGGTGAACTCCTTGTGAAATCAAACACTTTGATTGCAAAAGTGAAAAAGGAAATATATGTTAAACCCGATGATTCAATGGCCATTATCAAATTATTAAATTCAAAATCTAAAGGAGAATTAGAAGAGTTGAACATTGAATATAGAACAGATAACATTCTAGAAGTGAGAGAATTTCTCAATAAACAAATCTTATGTTACAGTTAGAAAATAAGTGTGAAAATTTGCAGAATATGATACAAATATTTCTTAAGAAATTTAATGTTTTACATCAGAAATTTCATCCTGGACTTCATGGAATGACAAAAGAATTAGTCCAGTTGGAAGATTATCAAACAAAATTATGTGAAATTGCGAGAGATGGCTCAAAATTTGCAAAGGTTATAGGGAGCATTACGGGAAAATCATTTATGGAAGGACTCAACTTGGATTTGTCAATCAGACATGAAGTACCTCATTTTTTTTACCAAACTCACTTTCAAAAGATACACAGAGGTAGATGAAATCTATCGAAATTTGAATAGGTTTTCACTGCCAGATGAAGACAAATGGGAAAAATTGTATGGATAATTAGAATGACAAGTCAACAAGTATCTAGGATAGATTCAACAATGAAGACTCCTATTTTCCAAATCTAGTCATCACAAGAAATACTTTATTTTAGAGCCAACAACTCGTTCAGTTTCAGATTGCTATATTTTTTCATTTTTGTTTTGATAAATATTTTTGGATATTTCCAAAAGTATCTAGATATTTGAATCTAGATATTTTGAAGAAAAATGTATAAATAGTTCGATAAAACAAATTGTAAAGGGTTGAACCCTTGGATGAGCTTTTCTAAAAGCATAATTGTATAAAACTGAATATCATTGCATATTAATGAAAGGATTCTAGAATTGGTTTCAAACAAGTTGTTCTCTTGTGAGTATTTCTTGCATTTTCACTGCATTTTGTTGTTCTGCATGTATTTAAGTTTTACGAAGATAATTGGGTAGGAGAAAATTGAATATCAATCTATCCTAAATCCCATCTGAAGTTATCATTTAGTTGAGAGATTGGCTTATTGGACTATTTGTATTTATAAGTCCCTTTGCATTTATAAAATTGTCAGTCATCTTCATAAGGTTAAATATATATTGTTGAGTTGTAAATATTTTTTATTAGCTTTCTTTCTTATGATTATCCTAAATTGAAGTTTTGATATTTAGCACATCATTGCTTCCTACATCGTTTCCCTCACACATTTTTAAAATCAAATTATTGTTTAGAACTAAATAATAAACCATTTCAAAATGTTCAGTATTATGAAGGTTTAAGCACATGCCTTAAATATGCTCATAACATTGGTCATCCAAAAAAATCTTAAAACAACAAAATATTTTCGATTATCTCGCATAATTAATTAACCTATAATTATCTCATAGGACAGCACGTACATTGGTTGGTCGTGTGAACGAGATGGAAGACCCGATATCTAGTTTCATCCATTTGGGTTGTGATATCATAACTTATACAGATATCATAATGTATGATGGCCATGATCATATAAACAATCATCCAGTAACGTGTTTACGAGTTTTCATCTGTGGACGCATATTATGATAATTTTACATGTGATGTTAGCTTATGTGTTGAGTATGGGTATGCCTCCCTCAACAAACATATGTCATGATATAAATGTATTCTGATAGATGAATCTCGCCAGTTGTTCTTGATACCGATTTGTCACAAGGTAAAGCACTTCAGTCATAAATCCTCATTTCTGACTTTGTGCTTTAGGGGGGAATATGTTATAGACCATTTTTTCACATTTGGTCAATAGGCCTTTTAATGGGATCAATGAACATCCTTTTTCCCCTTGTCATCATCATTGCACAAAGCCCTAAGCATCCCTCTTTCATTCCACGGGTTTTTTGCCTAAAACTGCATCATGTGAGCCAGTTTTAGGACCAACGCTCCCTGACCTCTTGTTGGACAACGTTCACCTACAGGTTTCTCCATTTTTACATGTGTTGATCACCTACAGGTTTATCCCCTTTTCACTTGCGTTGGTTCTAAAAATTTTGGAAAACGAGAGAAATTTCTGAAGCCTCTTCTTCCAGAAGCTTCCAGAATTTGTTACAACATTCATATCCTATCCTACCCTTCTTTAGAGTTTCCATCCCTTATCCTTTGATCCCATCCTCCCATCAAAGGTGGATCTAAAAGCTTATATTGGTAATTAGACAAGAACTCCCAACTTACCCCACTCCTCTATATATTTACAACCTTCCATATACAAGGGGTTGGACTTTGGAGAGTGATTATACACTTATGTTGTTGTTGTGAGAGGTATTATTCTATGCATTTAGGGTGATTGGAGGTGCACATTATGACAAGGAAAGGACAAGAAAACTTGGAGGAGCTCTTCTACAAGATTGACACCTATTTATGGTCGTAGTCTCCTTCAATTTATATTAATGCAAGGAGTTATTTGTTTTCGTATATGTGATGTTGTTATTTCACATATTTTAATACCATGGTGATCTATTGAACAAAGTACTTATATAATGTTGCATAGATCTCGTACTTTCTTGGCTTGTGTTGTCTGACTGTGCAGGTTCTAATTTTGGCAATTAGAGCAAATATTGGAGCATTCAAGCTAAATAAGGAGAAAAGCATACAACAAATTCGAGGTAGGCTTCATCCCGTCATCTATTTACTTAAAGGAAAGCATTGGGTTCCTTGTCTCTCTGTTGTTCTAGGCTAGCTACTAGACCTAAGGGAGATACTTTTGTCCGCAATCGTAAATCCCACATAACACATATACTGGAATTTGGATTTTAACCCTGTGGGGGGGATGTGTATCCTTAGAATTTTCATTGATTTGGTGATACATATGCTCGTGTTCTTAAGAGGATGATCCTTCACTGACTATTGATGAGATTTATCTATCGAATCCAACCCGGTGTCATCTACTCTTTTAGACTTGTAGGATCCAGGTGTGTTTGAATGATTCAAGCTCGAGGGGTGGTTGGAGGGGCAGGGGACCTCCTCACGAGTTTGTAATTCGCTGAAGTGAACAACTGAGGAAATTACTGGAGAGGAGGTCATATTGGGGGAAGCCAGGTCATAATTGTAGCTTTTGCAAGCATAAACTCTAATTGAAATAAGTTTAGAGCAATGCACAATAGAGTGGAACACTTAATCTGGTTCATTGTTGAAAGGAATACACATTTTTACAAAAGTAAGATACTTTTTATGCCCTCAATCAAAGTTGAAGAAACAAATATTAAAAGAATCTAACGACTTTGTAATGAAAAGAAATGTAAAGTTCCTTAAACTTATTTTAAATTTAAAAACTAGATATATTATTTTAATACTTCTGCATTTTTTAACACTCGATTTGGTTTATTGTTGAAAGGAATACACATTGGTACAAAAGTAAGATATTTTTTATGCCCTCAATAAAAATTGAAGAAACAAATATAAAAAGAATCTAACGACCTTGTAATGAAAAGAAATGCAAAGTTCCTTAAACTTATTTTAAATTGAAAAACTAAATATATTATTTTAATACTTCTGCATTTTTTAAATTTATTACATATTAAATTAATATTATTATGCATATGATTTCTATAATGCCATAACCAATAACTCTAACTTTACATTAAAAATACAAAAATACTTAAATTAATTTTATTGGTCAATCTTTAAACTATAATATCATTAATTATTTATATTTTAAACCAATATATTCCTTCTTATATTCACTTCTTCCCAATCTACCATCCCCCACGTATGTAATTTCTTTGAATATAAATCATCTCTCTTTTTTCAACTTAAATACCTATTTAAAAAATAGTGGTAAATAATCCAATTTTTTCATGAAAAAATGTTAGAGAGTATATATATACCCTTTCCTTGCACCTTAAAGAAAGGAAAAAAAACAAACCAACCATTATATAGCCATGTTTTAATTAGGCCGATACGCCGTCTATTTTGAATTAATACAGTTTCTTTTTCGTCAACCACTTCATTTTGATAATGACACATGTCACTAGTAAGACGTGTGCAAAAAAATCATAAAATCATAAAATTAAAATCATAAAAAAATCATAAAATCGTAAAATCCTAAATTACTAAATAAAATTTGCTGAAATTTAGAAACGAATTCGCTAAATAGTAATTTCTATTTAATAGTAAATAGTAATTTCTATTTCGAGGTGTCGTAAACCATCATGTACACTCCTTTCATATATTCGATTGATCCCATGTGCTCATTACACACAAATTCTGTTAGAAGATAAGCTTGCAAATATTCTTCTAAAAATTTCTTGACTGATCATCATCACCTCTTAATTGCCTTGTGAAGAGTTGAAGCTCCTTAAAGCTTTCAGGAAAACGCTGACTACATGGATGGTACCTCTTGCACATTGAACTCTGAAAATAAGGTTTGAGATGTCAATAATTAAGACCTCCATCGCATATCAGATTGTGAATTTTCTTTAATAATTTTCCTGAGAGGACCTGTTTGAATCAGTGGGCGGAACCTGCAACAACATTTACTATTTACTTTGCAGTCAAAAATAAAATAAATGCTTATTTGTTTCTCATTATATTTGGAAACCCTAATAGGTTTTCCGAGTTTTATCTTGTACCGAAAGGATCGGTTGAGTTCAATTCCAAACTGCTAGTTAGCATTCTGTATACACCGAACCCTAATAGGTTTTCAGACTTTTGTTCCACACTGCTAATTAGTGTTAAGTATACGCCGATTTGGTGTCATGTTTTTATCATTATGAAATTGAGAAATTTTACTCTTTCTCATAATGATTTAATATCTATGAAATTTTATGTGAAGAGCCTTCTTATATTTTTCGGATTAATTTTATTTTGCATCTATACACTTTTTTATATATATTTATTAAGAGTGAAGAGAGTATAATATTTTACCAGTTTTAAAATTCAAATATAATTTTATAAATGAATTTAAAAGTTTAAATATAAATATGAATCATATTTTTATAAAATAATTTATATTTTCTACTACATTCAATTTTCCTAAAATGTTATTTCTATGTTATCCTAACATGCAGTGTTAATAGAATATATTAATCATTAAAATGATTTTTTTTTATACACATTAATATAATATATTTATATTTATTTACAATTTTTTTTTTTATTTAGAACTCTTATACAATATATTTATTATTTAAACTTATAAAAAATATATTTCAACTTCAATAGTATTTAAAGTGAATTTTAATCTATTATTTTTACATAGCATTTTTTACTATGCAAAATTCTCACAATAATAATTGAACATGGCTGGAGAATTCTTCTACAATCTTACTAAATTGTAAGTGCATTTGAGAAAAATGATCCCTCTCCAATATCGCTTTTAAAATAATTCCAAATTTAAATAGAGAATCAGCATTTTATATCTTTCCAGGGTTAGGATGTTGAGAAAGGCTTTGACCTGAGGATTTGTTGTTGTACACTTTGCATGCTAATTTTTTTATATAATAATTTGCTTAAAAATATTTGTGTGATTAAAATTATTTTAACATAATGGAATAAGAAAGTTTACCATTTTCTTAAAATAGAGAAATAAAAATAACTTATGTGAACTAAAAATAATAGAAAGTTAGTTTAAAAATAGAAAGTTCACATATTTTCTTAAATTTTTAAGAATTTTCCCTCGTAACTTATTTTTTTTAATAGAATTAGAGATCTTTCCAAAAAGATTATTTTTCTTTATAGAAAGTAACCATAAACTTCTAAGTTGCCCAATTTGAACTCACATGTCACTAGTAAGACTTGTGTAAAAAAAAATAGTAAGTTCACATATTTAATTAATATTTAATATATAAAGTAATATTTAAACTATAAAGTAATGAAAAAATCTTTAATTCACATATTTATTTTAACCAGATTTACTTCACATTTTTCTACTATATTGTAATTGAATTTCCACGAATCTTTCTCCAAGTTTGGTCTTTTACCATTACACTCTAACTAAATTTCAATTTGTCTTTTGCAAGTTGGGATAATTATATTAGTTGAATCCCACATGTTGTTGCTATATAGCTATGATAAAGCTTATTTTTTATTGCAATGTATGATTTATGAAGGAAGCTATACTTAAATATGAATTCGATGTCTTTGCCTAGTGATTTGATTCCTAGATGTCTATTTTCTACCTTTTTGAATTTGAACTTTTAACCTTTTACAAGAAGGCATGCATTCTTAACTATTAGAAGTTTAGAACCACTCTATGTATAAATGGATCCTTGCGACATTCAATTTTTTAAAATTAGAATATCATCTCATCTATTAGTTAGATTAATTGCTATTTTCTTGTACAACTTTTTTGATTTTAAAATCCTATCGGCCTCTCTTTGCACCTTTTAGGGCAACTTCTAGTATATATATATATATATTTCAAAAATATCCTAGTGAATCATAGCATATTCAAAAAAAAAAAAAAAATTCCACTCACGAGTGGATGGGAAAACGACATGCAATTTGCAGTGGAATATTTCAATGTCAACAAGGCAGTCGCACTTTTCTAGTTCGTTATTATCGAAAAATTCATGTCTGCAATTTTGTCATATTTGGGGACATACATTAGGAGTCATGGGGTAAGAACCACCACCATCGTTGCAGGTTTTTCAGGACTGGTCAAACTTGGACATGTGGGACAGATTCTGGTTTCGCTATCACCCCTTATCATAAAATTTAACTCAACCCCACATAAATTAATTAATTTAAACTTCAAATAAGCTTTAATTAATTAATTTTGATATAACTTAAATTCTACACACCCAACAACATATATAATTCAATAGTTAATAAAGTCTATTTGTTAAACTATCATAAGTCTATGGTCTTTCCCCTATCGAGAACCTAGCTATGACTAGGCTTTTGTTGTACAAGCACAAGCTCAATAGTATAGGAGACCATAGACTTCCTAAGCTAGCTTTAAATTCCAGCCAAAATCACCTAAGGCTTAAACGAGGTTGGTATAAAGACAACAGGGCCTGGTTAAACCATTGGGAAATCGACGAGAAAGTTGCATTGCAAAACATCAATAACATTAAAAAAATTGTTACTTCCAAGTTCAAAGAAAAAATGTTGTGCGAGAAAGATCTAGCAGGGAAAATAAAATTAAAGTATTATAAGGAGGTCATCAACCCCACCTTAGAAGATCAAAAGTATCTCTATGTTTTAACTAGCTCAAAGAAGAAAAATAATATAGCCAAGATTAGAATGAACTCTCATGAGCTCCATAGTGAAACAGGTCGTTGGACAGTTCCTAAAACACCATGGATGGAAAGGATCTGCCATCTCTGTCAGAATATGAGCATCGAGGATGAAAATCACTTCCTCTTAGAGTGCCCCACATACAACCACATTAGAGCTCAATTTCATAATCTTTGTTGCAATACTGACCTTCCTAGCCTTTTAAGATGTCAAAATTATAGTGAGCTCGGGAGGCTTCTCTCCAAGCTTTTTGAGCATAGGAATAAAATATTAAATCAAATTAAATAACTATTTTCTTTAGGTCCGATAAACCAAATATTGGTCTCAGTGGATGTTAACCATCATCATCATCATCATACAATATTTGATTTTATAGTTAATTATTAATTAATTAAAATATATATTTTTAAATTGTATTAAAAAATATTTTTAAACTCAGATGTAATATTTAACAATTAGATTTTATCAAAATCAAGTAAAAATTTTAAAAATAAATTAGACAAAAAAATAAAAATTAATAATTATATTTATAATTATAATTATAATTAGCCTAGATAGTGTTACCACTATTGCGAGCATTTCATATAGTTAGTATGATATGTTTGAACTTAGATTATCAAGGCATTGAATCCACTCTTTAAATCTATCACATCTCAAGGTTATGATCCATTTGAATTGGAGGAATTGTCACCAAGCAACTAGGATTAGCTAAAACTAGGTAAAGTCTCACAACATGTTGGCAGCTTCAATCATAAACCAATTGATAAAAAGTCATTTTGTATAAGAATGGATAATGAAGAATTATTAAATTGGAGGATCAGTAAGGGGAAATACTCTCCGTTTTTTTATGGAGCATCGAAAGGTATTCTTATGGAGGCAGGAGTGGGAGAGGTTATTTATTGCCTCGATAAAGAAATCTAGTGTCAATATGCTTAGGGATTAGGGCTCTACAGTTAACCAAGAATAATTTTTGGCTTTGTGGTACTGGGGCTGGAGTTGGCCATTTCAAGGAAAATTCAACAATTGATGGTGTTTGGGGACTCCATGATAGTTGTCCAATAAGTGGTTAAACTCATAGAGAATTGTAGCCTTGATCAACCTCCAATTCTATAGAGGATAAAAATGCAAATTGTCAAATTTGAGACATATGATGTCAAAAGACATTTTGAATTCCAAGGCAGACGCCTTAGCTAATAAAGGCGTCTCCACGGAACAAGGAATTTTGGCCTAGGATAATAGTAATGGTATTTTTAAACCTCTATCATGAGATACGAAATTATATGTCAAGCATATGGTGCAATGATTGAATCAATCACAAATACTAGAAGGATGAGTTATTGGGAGGCCCTGTGATCTCATGACATAACTTGCCCTCGTCTCGCAATCCTTTAGAATCATCCCATAGAAAATTGGAAACTCTTGTTTAATGTTAGGAATTGAGCCTCTCTGATCCGGATTTATGTAGGAACGCAACAGAATAAACATATAAACATAAATACAGAGATGCAGCGGAAATAACACTTCATTTCATTAATATCAAAGAACTGAAATTTTCTTACAGACAGAATGGAAATAAAACTAGCTAGGGCGCTGGTAGCTATCTCTGAGAAGAGATGTGGCGGCTACAGGCCTCTGAACTGAGTTACAATGAGGCTTGAGGGCCTATTTATCATTTAGAAACAATGGTAAATCCTAAACAGCCAAAACCCTAACCCTAGGAGATGAAGCGCCAAAACTATGGGCCCCGTTTGGGTAAATTGGTGTTTCAACTTCCCAGGGGCGTAACTTTGGCATACGATCTCCGTTTGACGTGTACCATACCTCGTTAGAAATATCTATCCGAGGACTACAAATTTGGAATGAGCAACATCGATCCATGGACCCATGTTGCTCTCCGTTTTCCCAAAAAACGTCGTTTAGGGCCTCAAAACGGCTCTGGAAGTTTAGGACCCGAAAAACTGCTAAAAATAGTAAACTGTGCCGAAACTGAAAAGCTGAAATAGACAATGGTGGAGCCCCAAGTGGAATAGGCGGGTGACCACCAATATCCACCTGGATCATTCCTCCCCCCTTAGGAAGCAATGGTCCCCATTGCGTTAAGTTCCTCCATGAGATGAAGAAATTTCTGCTGAACTTGGTCCCTGGTGAACCACTTTCCTTGGTGCAGGAGTTGGCCAGCTTTGACAACCCGATATAGTTGGATCTTCTGCTGGCGAGTGTTCTTGATTTGCATGTCTATGATGCAATCTGTGGTGGCCTGTTCCATGCGGTCTGGATTTAACTCAGTTGGTGTGAGTTGTTCTGCAATGTCCGAGGTGTCCAGTAGAGGTGGGAAGTAAGGACGAAGGCGATCCACATTGAAGACTGGGTGCAGACCAAGGAATGGTGGAATATTGAGCTCGAATGCATTGTTCCCTATAGCCTTGGTGATGGTGTACGGCCCGTATCGGAGCGGGCGAAGCTTGCGGTGGGGTCCAGTGAGGCGCTCCTTCTGTAAATGTAGCCATACTTTGTCACCCACCTGGAAGTTGTGTGGCACCCGGTGTTGATCATGGCGTTTCTTGTACTTGGCATTGGCTCTGTCCAATATATCATGAACCTATTGGCGGATGTGTTGAATGCGCTCGATGAAGCTACCTGCTTTGTCAACTTCAGACTAGACATGAGCTGAATTGGCTTGAGCAGCTGCAAATGGCATGGCTACGTCAATGGGACATAGTGGCTGGAATCCCAAGCCCACCTGAAAGGGGCTATGGCTGATTGAACTGTGGAGAGCCCGATTATAACTATGTTGTACATAGGGGAGGCTCTCGTCCCATTTGAGCAGCTGCAAATGGCATGGCTACGTCAATGGGACATAGTGGCTGGAATCCCAAGCCCACCTGAAAGGGGCTATGGCCGATTGAACTGTGGAGAACCCGATTATAACTATGTTGTACATAAGGGAGGCTCTCGTCCCATGTGCGTGGATGCTTTGAATTGTACATGCGCAGAATGTGTACAATCATTATGTTGACGACCTCTGTCTGCCCATCTGTTTGGGGATGGAAAGCTGTGGACTTGGTGAGCTTGGTATCCAACATCGACCAGAGGCTGGACCAAAATGTGCTGAGGAACCTGCTATCCCGATCTGATATGATAGACTGTGGGATCCCAAAGTGCACCCACACTCGTTCAAGGAAGAGTTTAGCAGTGGCTTCTGCTGTGATATTCTTCTTGCAGGCCGCCATAATGGCCATCTTCGAGAATCTGTCGACGACCACAAAAACACAGTCATTTCCCTGCTTAGTAGAAGGCAGGCCCGACATGTAATCCATGGAGATGGATTCCCAAGGTCGACTAGGGATAGGTAGAGGAGTATATAGGCCTTGCTTCTTGATGGTCGGTTTGGCAATGGCACAAGCAGTGCAGGATCTGATGTGCTTCTCGACATCCTTTCGAAGGTTCGGCCAATAGAAATACTTCTGTAGTATTGCTACTGTTTTCTCGACCCCGAAATGCCCAGCGACTCGACTGTAGTGTGCTTCCCATATAATCTTGGCACGCTCGCTTGAAGGAACACAAAGGTGTCCCATGTGACATAAAAGTGCATCTTGGAGGTGAAAATTTGGAACTTGCGTACCCCCCAAGAGTGCCTTGTAAGTTTGGCGGAATTCTGGGTCACTCTCATAGAGAAGCGGCCAATCAGAAGTCTCGTGCCCACAAGAGTTGAGCACAGTGGTGAGCGCCACGATCGGTGGTCGGCTGAGGCAGTCTACAACATGATTGGTGCTACCCTTCTTATACTTGATGTTCAAATGAAACTGTTGCAGATATGTAGACCACTTCTGATGGCGATCATTTTGCAACTTCCCTTGTGTCTGTATGAACTGCAGGGGCCTGTGGTCTGTGTGGATGATTGTTTCCTTCCCCAAAATGTAATGCTTCCATTGTCGACAAGCTTGCACAATGGAGTACGTTTCTTTGTCATATGTGGGGTACTTGCGAACTGTGTCAGACAATGTCTCACTGTGAAATGCCACTGGATGTCCCTGTTGAGTAAGAACTGCCCCAATAGCATAGTCAAAGGCATCTGTCTCGATCTCAAATGGATGTTGCAAGTCTGGTAAAGTGAGCACTGGGGCAGAACAGAGGCGGTTTTTCAGTTCTGTGAACGCCTTCTGTTGAGGTTCCGACCAAAAAATTTTTTCTCTCGCTCCTCCCTTGGTGACTTGACTCAAGGGCCAAGTGATATGAGAGAATCCCAACACGAACCTCCGATCGAAATTAGCAAGACCCAGAAAGCTGCGAAGCTCTGTTATAGTGGTTGGGGCTGGCCAATCCTGAATGACTTGGATTTTGGCTGGATCCACATGCACCCCCCTTTCATCAATAATGTATCCCAGATATTGAACCTGGGTCATGCCAAAAGTGCACTTCTCCAAATTGGCACACAACTTGTGTTGCCGCAGTGTTTGGAGGACTTGTCGGATGTGGTGAAGGTGCTCTTCCCAAGTCTGGCTGAAGATCAGAATGTCATCCAAGTACACCACTACAAATGAGTTGGTGAATGGCCGCAGGATGTCATCCATCATCCTCATGAAGGTGGCGGGAGCATTCGTCAACCCGAAAGGCATGACCAGCCATTCGAAAAGGCCTTCCTTGGCTTTGAAGGCAGTCTTCCACACATCAGAGGGTTCAATTGGTACCTGGTGATACCCAGACTTCAGGTCAATCTTGCTAAAATATTTTGCACCTTTGAGTTGGTCCAGAAGGTCATCAATCCGTGGGATTGGGTACCTATTCCGGACAGTGATCTTGTTCAGCGCCCGATAGTCAATGCAGAGTCTCCACGTCCCATCCTTCTTCTGTACCAACACGATCGGGCTCCCACAGGGCGATGAACTTGGTCTGGTGTGACCTTTCTGCAACAGCTCCTGAATCTGCCTCTTGATTTCATCATTTTCCAGAACAGAGCGTCGATAGATCGGTCCATTGGGTAGTGGCGCACCTGGGGTCAGATCAATCGGGTGCTTGACCTGGCAGTGGAGAGGAACCCCTGTGGGTGAGGTGAAGATGTCCCCGTACTCCTCCACGACCTTATCCATTTGTTGTTGTCGTGCAGAGGGGCCCTGTCTGGAGGTCGTGGCCACAGTCTTCTTCTTGCCCTGGGGGCGGATCATCGGGAAAACGAATTTCCT
>JAXQQM020066055.1:0-68836 GCA_034641835.2 Pinus albicaulis
GATATGGAGGATAAGGGGTTGGAAGATTCCAGGGTGGTCTTGGGAAGGGGAGAAGGAGATGTAGGGGGCACAGAGAGGTGAAGGGAAGGATCCAAAGAATTGGGGGAGGAAGAGGCTAGAGGGTTGGGCTTGGGAGGAGGAGTAGCAGTGGGGTTACCATTAGGGTTTGAGACTGTTTTCTTTCTTTTGACCGTCTCCCATTGAGTATCTATATCTAGACTTTCAACATCAATTATTTTAGAACAATGATTTGCAAAGTGGCCATATTCGTGACATACCTTGCATTTGAAAGGGATATGTTCATAATCCAGCTGTTGAATATGTGTCCAATCATCCACCTTGAGCTTGATGGCCTCAGGTAAATGCTTGCCAAGATCTACCTCGACACAGATCCTGGCATAGGCTTGCATGTTGTCCTTTGGTTCACTTCAATTAATGAATTTTCCAATGGCATTCCCAATGGCACAGACTAATTCATCTCCCCAACAATGGAGGGGAAGGTGAGGAAGACGAACCCACACCAGAACCGCGTTGGGAACATCCAGCTCGGGGTCGAATTCTGGTGTCCATTTGTTGAGATACAACCCTCTAGTATCCATGAAATAAGGTCCATTTATAAAGATTAGATCTTTGTCTTCTTTGGATTAAAAATGGAAGGTAAAATACCCTTTCCCACAAAAGATAATAGATATTTTTCCATTTATCTTATCAGACCAATTTCGTTCGACCCATCTTTGAACAGTCTTCGGAGAGGGCTAGAGCACAGTAAAATGGCCAATAAGACCTTTTTCAGCAAGGGAGAGAGCAACCATGTCAGGCAACGAAGGAGTAAGAATGAATTCCTGCAGACCGTTGAGCTTCTTCACAAACTTGGAGATTTTCGGACGAGGACGCAAAGGCGGGAGGGAGTTAACAAGAGATAAAAAGGTGAGTTGTGTAGAGGCTGCCTCCGGGGAGGATTCCGGAGGGGCCATGCCAGGCAGAGTGTGGATCAATAGGACAGGAGGCCGAGGGCATAGCAGCACAGGCGTGGGCGTAGCAGCGCGACCTCAGAGCAACTAAAAAAAAATCTCACTTTGAAACACCTTTTAAGGACCATAATACTTTGGCGATAATTTATTATCCTTCTTAGCTTGCTTAAGGGACAGTTTTTTGCATGGTTGTAGCCATAAAAATAATCAGTTTCCTACAACAAAAATTTTCTCGCTGCGATGTTGATATGCCTATTGTTTCATTTGATTCTGTGCCAAATCAAGGTTATCCTTTAAGAGTTGGAGAACTTGTTGTTAATGCTCGATGTGATCTTCCACTGCTTGAACCTTAGAATTTTCTATTAAATATGATGTGATGGATGAAGGATGATGTCCATAAAGTGCCATAAATGGGGTCATTTTTTCTACAGTGTGGAAGGAAGTGCTATACCATCATTTAGCCAGAGGTAACCAATTGGCTAATTATGTTTGTTTATCAGATACAAAGAAAAGAAGATATCCTTCCAAACATTTGTTCACTATCTCAATTTTCCCATCAGATTGAGGATGATAACATGAAGTATGAGCTAGTTGAGTACCCAAATAAGAAAATAATTCTGTCCAAAAATTTCCAGTGAAAATGGGATCTCTATCGCTTACAATAATATTTGGGTTTCCATGTAGCTTTTGAATTGTTTCCATAAACGCAGTAGCAAATGTACTCACTTTAAATGGATAATATAGTGCACAAAATTGTGAATACTTAGTAATGAAGCCTATCAACTACCACCATGATGACACTCTTTCCTTCAGACTTAGGTAAACCTGTGATAAAATCCATTGAAACCTCCTCCCAACGTTGATTTGGAATAGATAAAGGTTGTAGCAGACCCAAGGTATTAATTGTCTCAACTTTATTTTGTTGGAAAACTAAACATTCCGCCACAAAATTTTGAATATTAGATTTAAGGCCATCCCAAAAAAATTATTTCTTGACCTTGTGGTAAGTTTTTAAAAATCCTGAGTGTCCTCCTAAGGGAGAGGTGTGCAATTCCAAAAGAATATTTTGTTTTAGCTGGGAATTCTTACAAATATATAAGCGATATTTGTACCATAAGGAATCATTTTTCCAACTAAATGTATCAGATGTACTCAGATATTGTTGCAAAATTTGAATGAGTGTCCATACTTATTTTTCATTCTTCCATTCCTCCCTTGCTTCATTTATCCAATTAGTTTGGATAATAGAAATGGCACAAATCAATGCTTCCACATGCTCATCCTTTCTTGAGAGTGCATGTGGAACAACATTTAGCTTCCCTTTTTTGTAGATGATTTCAATGTCATAACCAAACATCTTTGTGACCCATTTTTGTTGTTATTCTAAAGATAGTCTTTGCTCCAAAAATTATTTAAGACTATCATGATCATTTTTTACCTTGAAGTGTCTTCCCATTAGGTAAGGTCGCCATTTCTTTAGTGCATGTCGTATTTCCAACATTTCCTTCTCATAAATAGATTTCTGTAAATAATTTCCTTTGATTGTGTGGCTTTCAAAAGTAACAGGTCTTCCTTCTTGCATTAAAATAGCACCAATTACATTTCCTGAGGCATCACATTCCACAATAAAGTTTTTTGTGAAGTCTGGTGTAGCTAAGACCAGTGCTTGGCACATTGCCTCTTTAAGATGTTACAAAGGCCTTAGTTGCTTCAGGAGTCCATGAAAATGCATCTTTATTCAATAATGTTTTTAGAGGTGCTGCTATTTTCCCATAGTTTTTAACAAACTTGCGATAATACCTATTAACCCAATAAATCCTTGCAAATGCTTTATGGTTGTGGGGACTTTCCATTCCCTACTGACTTTAATTTTGTTAAGGTCTACCTTAACACCTTCCTGAGATACACTGTGACCCAGATATTCCACCTCTTGTACTCCAAAGAAAAATTTGGAGGTTTTTGCATATAATTGTTTCTCCTCCAACAGTTTGAGAAACCTGTCAACATGTTGAACATGATCCTTCCAAGAATTGTTGTAGATTAGTATATCATTAAAAAATACTAACAAAAATTTTCTAAGGAAGGGTTTGAAAATGGAATTCATAAACCATTTAAATGTAGTAGGTGCATTGGTAAGGCCAAAAGGCATGACCAAATATTCATAATGACCTCATGAGTTCGAAATGTTGTTTTCAGAATGTCTTCAGTCTTCATTCTAATTTGATGATATCTTGAATGAAGATCCAACTTGGTGAAATGAATTGCTCCATGTAATTTATCCAATAATTCATCAATCACAAGAATGAGAAATTTATCTTTAATAGTGAGATTATTGAGCTCCCTATAATCCAGACACATGTGCCATGATCCATCCTTCTTATGCACCAAAACTACTGGAGTGGAGAAATAAGTTTGACTAGGTTGAATTATACCAACCTCTAGAATTTTTGCAGTCATACATTCAATTTCACTCTTTTGGCCATAAGGATCATATCCGTAAGGAAAAATGTTTGGATTAACACTTCATGGAATCAAATGAGTAGCAAGATCATTATCAGGAATAGGTGGGAGTCCTTTGGGAGTTTCTAACAGCTTGGAATGATTGTCCAAGGCTTTTTGGAGATCTAGAGAAATAGATGATTTTGATGTTGGAAATTATAGTGAGAAAAATTGTGCAATGACACCTCGTTGTTATTTCGTCAGAAGCTTTGTCATGATATTAGAGCTTATTATCTTTCCTGGATTTCCTGTAATACCCTGTAATTCAACTTCCTTTCCTTCTGAAAAAAATTCAAGAAAATTTCTTGAAAATTAAAAGTTATCATCCCCAAAGATTGTAACTATTGTAATCCTAGTACAACATCAACACCACCCATTGGAATATTCAATACATATTCACCCATGGTTAGCTTGATATTATGGCACTTTCCAGAGAAATTTATAGTTCCTCCATTTGCCACCATCACTTGACACTTTGGTGATGGGTATAGGAAGAAATTCGATTCCTTGGCTACCCTATAATGAATAAAATTATGGGTACTACCTGAATCAATAAGAACTATTACACTTTTCTTCTTGATATGTCCTTTTATCTTGAAAGTTTGAGGAGCGGTAATTCCTACCAATGGATTACATGATACAATTCAGATTCATTTCTTCCTTGGTGTATATCGTCTTCTTTCGAAGTTTCTTATTTCCTTTATTCCTCCTCTTCATAATCTATGTAAAATAATTTCTTCTCAGCACACTTATGACCTTTATTGTATTTTCTATCACAACTATAGCAAATCCATTTTTCTCTTTTTCTTCCAATTTTTGTAGTGGAAACCTTGTAGGTTGTGGAAGTCTAGGAGTAGCAACACTTCCATCTTTACAGTTGTGAGTGGTAGGCTTACTTGTTGCCATAATTTTTCTTTCAATTTTTCTTGCCAACCTAAATGAATTCTCAAATGTATCAGGTTCTGAAAGGTGAACCTCATGTTGGATGTTACCCTTTAGTGATCCAAAATTGTTTTCTTGAGATGTGTTAAGGAATTACATGTGAAAATTGCAGCTTAAACAAGAAACTTTAAAGGCATAAACATAAGAGTAGAGAAGCGATTAACACCATGCAAGAAGACACAAAATTGATATCATATTTTGACCAGGAGGGACTACCTCTCCGGGCCCTGCTCAAAGTGGGGTAAGTGGAAGCAAAAATTTAAAGTACAAGTATAAAATGAAAAATTACACCCTTATACCTCCATAGCTGAATGTGCTAGAAAATTTGAGATCTCTGATGAAGAAATGGACAACACTGTTGGATTCATGGTGCCGAGACGTGCATAATCCATATAAAATTTTCTTGAATTTGACAAAGTGAAAATATAGACCCTCTGGAAAATGGCTCAGATCATGGTTCTGTCCCCCTCATACATAATGATCATGGTTCCACCTGTCTCGAACTTTGTGCCCACTCGTGACCTGACTGGGCACACTTATGAAATCCGGGTTTAAATAAATGAGTGTGGGTGGACTTTACCAAGTTTTTTGTTTGGAAAGTTGGTTTGAGATCCATGATGTGGGGCAGGGGGTCGAGTGGTCAAACCCCGTCCCCTCCGTAATAAGTCAGATGCTTTTATAAACCCACACATTTTTTTTTCAAGGCCCTACCATATACATTTAAGGAAAAGGGTATGTTGGAGGGGGGGCTAGGCCCGCATTGGGTGGCCCACCCCGTGATCCCCGTTGGCTCCATTTCAAAGTGTGGTGGGTCAGCAATGGGGTTAACAACCCCCGCCACTCGTTATTAATATATGGACGTAATATATGGGTAGGGTTTGATGGGGTCATGGCCACCAGCCCCAATTTTAATGTGTTTTTGTTATGTGGACAAGGGGTCCGACGGGGTCACAACCCCCGAAAAACAACATAAATTAAACCAAAAGAAAAACCTTTTCAAATGACATAAGGTTTTTCGACACCGAAGTGACTAGACACAAGAGAGGTATGCACCTATCGAATTACATGTACCCTTTCTACTGTGGGTATGCACAATTTTCCAAGGTGATACAACAACTTCACCTTCAAATGATAGTTATCCACTTGTGAACCATGGGTTGGTTTTGCATATATTGCTTTAAACTCATCATTGTTAGCGTATTGTTCAGCATAAATTTCAAAATACATTGAAGCATTAAGAAAAATAATAGAAGCAACAATAGGAGGGTGAGAGAGCATATATGCTACTTTTTTACTAGTGCCCTTCATATACTTTTTTACCAGATGAAACTGCTGTAGAAACCCCATCCAATTGAAACGACGAGATCGTTGTAGCTTGCTCTATTACTGAAGGTATTGCAAGGGCTGGTGATTCGTATGGATAATGGTTTCCTTGTCGATTAGATAGTGTTTCCAATTTTTCACACTTTCAACCAAGGGATAAAGTTCCTTGTCATAAGTGGGGTAATTGATGACAACCTGGGAGAACTTCTTTGAATGGTAACATATTGGCTTCTTTTGCTGCAATAGTATAGCTCCCATGGCGTACCCACTGGCATTGGTTTCGATCTCAATAGGCTTCTGGATATTGGGTAAAGCCAAGACTGGTGTGGTACTGATCTTCTCTTTCAGTGCTTCGAAGGACTTATGTTGCTTTCCTCCCCACTGAAAGTCTTGTTTTATACTTTTCAGTGTCTGTAAGGGTGATGCAATAATGAAGAAGTTGGAAATGAACCTCCTCCAGTACTGTAATTCACCTAGAAAACTACGGAACTCTATTACATTGGTAGGCTTAGGCCATTTTACAATCACCTCAAATTTGGAGGGGTCTATTTTTAATTGAAAAATTACCGACAATATGACCTAGGTAAACCAATGAGGTTTTTCTGAACTCGCATTTTGACAATTTTACATAAAATTGTTCCCTCTTTAATACATCAAACACTTTCTTTACATGGCATACATATTCATCCAAAGTCTTACTAAAGAAAAGAATATCATCTAAATACACAAGGACAAATTCATCAATGAAAGGCATAAAAATATCATTCATGACCCTCATGAATGTGGTTGGAGCATTGCATAGTCCAAATGGTCTCACCATCCATTTGAACAACCCCTATTTGGTCTTGAAGGCAGTCTTCCACACGTCCTGCTCTGAAATTATGACCTTGTAATAACCAATATGCAAATCCAATATGGTGAAATAGATAGCATTCTTTAATTCATATACCAAATCATCAATGCATGAGAGAGGGTATCGATTTTTCACCGTGATTTTGTTTAGTGCCCGATAATCCATGCACATCCTCCATGTGCCATATTTCTTGGGTACTAACACAATCGTTGAGGTGCAAGGAGAATTACTTGGCTAGATGACCCCTTAGTTCAACAATTCATGTACCTACTTTTTGATCTCCTCCATCTCGATAGATGACATATTTTACATTCCAATGTTTGGAAATGGAGCATCATGCTGCAAATGAATATCATGTTGGATTTCTTGTTTTGGAGGAAATCCTCTAGGTTCCTAAAACAAATATTCATAGTTAGAAATAAATTCACATAATTCCTATTTATGAGCCAGATCACATCCTCGGAAAGCATCGGATGTTTCTGCATCTTTTGCTCCACGGCAATGAGAAAACACCCCTTGCTGGAATTCACCAATCTCTTCATCTGTCCTGCACTTACAAGACTAGAAATGATATTGGTTTGATGAGCTCTTACAATATACTCTACCCCATATTTTGTGATTTTTATTTAGTTTCATGTCGAAATAAAACTACTTTCCTGTCGTAAAGATAGGGACTCCCTAACAAAATACCACAAATATCCAATGGTATGTCATCCAGTTCTACTTCACCCACTAGTTTAGAAGAAAATACAAATTTAACCTTACATTTCTTGGTCACATTTAGTTTTACTTTCTCATGTATCCATCCAAGCGGATAAGGTTTCGGATGAGGCTTAACTTCTAAGCCTAAATTTTTAACCAAGGATTCTAAGATTAAATTTTCTCAAGAGCCTGAATCAAACAGAGTTTATACTTTTGTATGATTTATGACAACTCTAATATGAAACACCTCAATTCTCTTTCTTTCATAAGGAAGAGGCTCATATGTTGAACTAGTGCTTTATGCGATTCAAAATTAACATGAAGAGAATGAGTACGTTTTGTGCATGTTTCTATGATCAATGCCTCATTGAAAGAGTCAGATCCAAAGTCTTGTTGCACAACTACTACCGTCTTTTTCTTACCCTTTCCACCATATCTCTTTGGCTTCTTTTTCACATATAACTTCCAATAATTATCGTCGTCGTGACCTTCCTTTTTGTAGTGAGTGCAATAAGGCTTTTCTCCTTCATATTTCTTCATTAATTCCATCTTCTTTTCCTTTCCCTTTCCTTTTCCTTTGAATTTTCCATTTGAAGGTTTGAAAGGTGGTTTCTTTAAATGATTATCCTTATCATTTATGCCCCTGTTTTCAAGATGAATGGACTTTACATTGGCCGAGTCAATAGTGGTACGTTCAAACGTTAACGATGAACGTCTAATGTAATTATGTAATGACCCAATGTACTTAGTTACAACTTCAGGTGAATCTAATGAAATGCCTAAACTTAGTGCTTGTTTTCTAAATTCCTCGGTAAAACTTTGCACATTTTTTCCTTTGTCTTGCCTTAGGTACTGCCACTCCATTAAGGCTTTTTTCTTATAACCCAAGGGATAGAATTTATCTTTAAGTGCAGCAATAAAATTTGACCATAAGGAAAGAAGGTTACCCAAATTATTGCTGCCTTGAATTTTTCTCTCTCACCAGATGAGAGTTGTGTCATTCAGTCGAAGAGAAGCCAACAGGATCTTTGCCTCATCCTCCACGATCAGCTGAATCCTGTAGTAGATTTCAAGCTGCCTAATCCATTTGTTAAGTTTTTATACATTATTTTCACCATTATACATGGGTAGATAAAATTTGACATCTAACTTAAATATAGGTTTATTAGATGCATTTCCTGAATTCCTATGATGATGGTGAGAAGAGGAGGAAGAACTTTCACTTGCTGGAGGAGAAGGAGGTGGATCTCCTCCATTATCTCCATGCCCTGAACCTTGTCCTTTTTGAAGCATTCTCCCCTGCTTTCTTTGACTTCTCAAGTCTAGAGAAAAATTTCTCAACCCGATCTTCCATGGTGTAGAAGGTCTTGTGGAATTTGAGCTCTTCCTCATTTCGAACATCGTCATCCATGTTCCTTCTTCGATGTGCACATCCCACTTCAGGATCAAAAGACCTTAGTTTCCCTTCGCCTCTTCGTATCATATCTCTAGTTAGCATACAAGCATGTAATTCACATCTATAAGCACCTGCTCTGAACCACTTGATCCAAAATATTTTTCTTGATGTTTTTTAAAGAATTACATGTGAAAATTGTAGCTTATACAAGAAAATTTAAAGGCATAAACATAAGAAGAGAGAAGAAATTAACACCATGAAAGAAGACATAGAATTGATATCGGAGTTCGTCTATGAGGGACTACGTCTTTGGGCCCTCCTCAAAGTGGGGAGGCTCTCTTTCATTAAGTGGCAGTAAAAAATGAAAGTACAAGTATTAAATGAAAAATTACACCCTTATACCTCCATAGCTGAAAGTTCTCCAAAATTGGAGATCTTTGATGAAGAAATGGAGAACACCGTTGGATTCTTGGCATCGAGAGGTGCAAAATCAATATAAAATTTTCCTGAATCTGACAAAGTGAAAATATGGACCCTCTGGAAAATGGCTCAGATCATGGTTCCACCCCCTCCTGTATAGTGCTCATGGTTCCACCTGTCTCGAAATTTGTGCCTGCTCCTGATCTACCCGAGTGAACTTATGAAATCCAGGTTTAAATAAATGAGTGTGGGTGGACTTTACCAAGTCCACTGTTTGGAAATTTAGTTTGAGATCCACGATGTGGGGGAGGGGGTCGGGTGGTCAAACCTCCTCCCCTTTGTAATAAGTCAGATGCAGTTTTATAAACCCACACATTTATTTTTTTTAAACCCCGTTGGATGCATTTGAGGAAAAGGGTATGTTGGAGGGGGGGGGGGGGGGGGGGGGGTCGGGCCTGCATTGGGAAGCTCGCCCCATGATTCCTGTTGGCTAAGTTGCAAAGTGTGGTGGGTCGGCAGTGGGGTTAACAATCCCTGCCACCCGTTATTAATATATGGCCATAATATATGGGCGGGGTATGGTGGAGTCATGACCGTCTGCCCCAATTTTAATGTGTTTTTATTATGTGGGCAGGGGGTCTAGCGGGGCCACGACTGCCGACGCATATTTTTTAATATATGTTGTTTATCTGTTGGATGGGGAGGGCGGGGGTCATGGCCCACCCTCTAAAATATATTTTTTTTTTATTTTTTTACAGCAAACTATTTTTTTTTTAACTCAGAATTTGACCGAAGGATTCAATTTATCTGTCTCACAATTTGGCCCAGAATCCAGCCGGAGTTGGCCGGAATCCGGTGGGCGTGTTTCTGCAAAATTGTTGCTTCCTTAAGCTTCCACATCACCAATTCAACCCTTAAACTTTGACTACTCCTAACTCCTTCATATGGACTCGGAATTGAGTGTCGTCTACACTGTTGGAATAAAAAAGAAGAGATCTTCAACTTGACATTAAGTTTGCCACATTCCTGACACTTTAATTTTTGAGCCTTTGTACTTATGCCACTTGTACTTGGACCAGTTCGATCCACCTGGATAATTTAGAGTCCCTATGAAGACAGAAATCCTATGTTCCTCTGGAATATTATTTACCCTTATATTCAATTTTTGGAATTCTTGAATGTGCTCCATCATTGAACCCCTTTGTTTGAGATTTATTAATTGGCTAAAGAAGGTGTTTCTCTTTATATCCTCATAATGTGCTATCATTTCCTCTGTAAAAATTGACCAAGTGACCAGTGGTTTACGAGAACAGAGCCCTCGATACCATTCAAAATGATCTTGCTCTAAATAAAAAATTGTAATGTGTAACTTTTGTGTGTTTTGCGTATTATGGAGCTCAAAGTATTGCTCCATTTGTAGTATCCAAGTTATCAGATCCTTGCCATAAAAATTTCTCATATCTATATTTGGAATATCGTGGGTCTTAAATTTAGCATTGGAGTCTATGAAATCATGATTAACATTTATTTTTTTCTCATCATGAGTTTCCTCTACTACCTTTTTTCCATTAGGAAGCTTTTCTTGTAGCAACTTTTCCAAACCTTCCTTCAAACATTCCATGTTTTTCTTCAAATCTTCCATGTTGCCTTCCATACCATCCATATTAGCTTCCACTCCATCCATATTAGCTTCCATTCCATTCTTTAAACCATCCACCTTAGCTTCCATGCCTTTCTTCAAACCATCCATCTTAGCTTCCACTCCATCCATCTTAGCTTCCACTCCGTCCATCTTAGCTTCCACACCATCCATCTTAGCTTCCATGCCATTCTTCAAAACATCCATCTTAGCTTCTGTGCCTTTCTTCAAACCATCCATTTCATTTTTTGTTACTAGGCTTTGCGAGAGTGAATTTTTTTGCACTTGTTCTTGTAATTTTGAAATATCATGTTGCACTTCTTCCTCTTCATGAGTCATAGTAGAGCCTTCTGAGGGCTAATGGGTGTTGAATTATTTTAAGGGGGAATTTTTGAACCCAATACTGATATATATATTGCTTCAATACGCCCTTGGAATCACTTCAAACTAATTTTTCAAACATGACTTACACAATTTTTTTTAAAAATACACACAATTTTCTTGATTTTGAGGAGCTCGATATTGAAACTAATGTATCTATGTGATTTTGGATCCCCAATATTTTAGCTTAGGACCTTTAGTAGCCCTATAAATCTTTTTTCCGAAGCCACAGGTCATACTTGATTTGGTTTCTTCAAGGAAAAGTTATGCCCAATCTCCCATAATGACCTAATTATGGATTTGTTCAGTATAGCGAACGTGTACGATGTGTCATGTTTCCTCCTTCAGCTCCAAAATTGATACACATGAAACTACAGTTTGTGTAATTTCGTCCACTTTTTACAAAATTCCAATATGATGCTTAGAGAGAGATTTATAATGATTTTCCCAAGGTCACCACTTTGAGATGAAATTCAGGAGCCTAGAAAAACCCTAACTTCCACATATCATATCTCCGAAAATATTGTGAACCAAGATATGAAATTTTACACGAAGTTCCTGAGGATTTATTCACAAATGGATTTTTTTGTTAGCTTATGAAACTTAGTAAAACAAAAGGTATAGTGAAAATTCCATGATGACCTGTTTAAAGCAGCAAAACCCTAAAATCCAAAGCTATGATACCAAATGTTATGAAACCAACTCCATGTTTTGGATTAATCCCTCTTGTGGACAAGAGAAATATCCATAGTGCCCCAATAGGTAACTAGAAACAAACAACCATTTGAATGCCTATTTCTCTAAAATATTTTCATTTTAGATTATGATAACTTAGAAACGAGGAGGTTATGCTCCTATCTTTCAATCAAGACATTTGATGTAGCCTTTTTCCTTTTGGTCCAAAGCAATCATTCAATACTGAGAAGAACTTGCAATCACAAACAATGAAAAGGATCAAAGCACGTGCAATGTATAATTTTCATAAATACCAATTCAAATTAGATCAAGGAGTCTAAATATTGAAATCATTTCAATGAATTCAAAAACAAGACAATGGGAATAAGAGATCCACATGTATTATCAGAAATCAAAAAGAGAAATCTTACAATGTGAGCCTTGATGTGGTACAAATTTCTCTCATGTGTATGCGCAATCATATCCTCAGTTTGACAAGCCTTCCTCTCTAGAGTGACCAACATGAATCCTTGTGAACAAAGTTGTGATCTTTAATGTACAACCAAAAACTTACTGATTAAAATTCTATGAATTCTATGAAATCTCTCCAACTTAGAATCTCCATATACAAGTATCTACCCCTCAATAAAGTATCAACTCAATTTATAGAGATTGAGGAAGTTTTATATGCATCAATAAGGGGATGAGATCATCCAATGAAGGGATTAAGGTTATTTTAGCCAAGGGATAAGCTCCATGAGTAGAGGGATATAGCTCGAACTGGCGTGATTCTAGAGGCTTCCAGTTGGGAGAATATTTGACCAACTAGGCTTCTAGAAGTTACCTTTTCATGTTTAATTTCTTTTTACGGGGGTGCGCAGGTTTTATTGGAGAACAAAGTGGCGATCACCGTGACTAATATAAGTATCACCGCATGCATAGACAATGGTCACAAAAAGTGCGCAAGTAATATTTTAAAGGTTTTATAGAGTTTTTCTACAGTTTCCAAGAATTGGTTCAGGAATATGAACATTTTTGACCTCTAAGGGAGCATTATATGGATGGTGATAGATCCATAATGACAGTCAAATGTCATGGTGAAAAAATGACGTGTAATAGATTTCCCCCTAAAGTGCGAAGTCAAAGAGTTTTTCGAGAAAGTGAAGCGCTTTATTATTCCAAGGACTGGATTGCAGACAACGGTCGAAAAATTGTAAGAAACATTCAATGCAAATATATATAATCATCACTGAGGTAGGCATTCGCATACTCAGAGCCAAACTAACTAAATGTTCTAGTACAGATATGACTTTAGCATTACATCAAAAGTAGACACAGTATGAGCGCAACCATCTGTTATAAATAAGTATACTATATCATGAATACATAACTCCTCATAGCTTGGATGGTTGAAACTAGATCTAGGGTCTTGATTTCCACTTCTAGAACTACTATGAATATATCCATTCGATTGATTGTTTTGAAGTTGAACATGGTAGAAACCACTTGATTACCGGTCAATGATGAAATTTGTTAAAAAGTGTGAGAGAAACCACCAATAATTACAATGGCTCTCAAAGTACTTCAACACAATATATGAAGTGTGAATGAATGATTTTCATTTGAACACTCATAGAATCATTTGATTGGAATGTCAATAGTGAAAAATTGTCGTTGAAGGCAAGAAACCTGCCATTATGGCATGCAGATTCCAAGGTATTGATAGGATTCTAAATCAACTTTATAGATATTGAGCTGATGTCAATAGAAAGTGATCTGTTGCAGGAAATCCTATGACACCATTAGGTCAAGTTTTGAAGAAATTTCTTACAAGGATTAACTCAGGGATGGTCAATGTGAATGGAGACAAATGTTTGCAATGAATGGAGAATTTGAAATTGAACTTTATCTTGAACACATAACGACACTGTAATTGACTTGGTAGCATTTGAATTAAAGATAATACTCAAAAATGGCTGAAGAATTTCAATGAAGTTTGATTAATTATAAGACAAAATTATTACCCAACCTAGAAATGAGTGCGAAAAAGTGTCATGCTCAAGAGCAGCATGCTTCTTTTAAAAACAGGAATAAAAAAGTGATTCTTTTCCTCACTTTTTCCCCCAGCATTACTGGAAAGTACCTCTTAACTTTGGTCAAGCTTAAGGAGGATAACATTTTCTTGTCGTGTAAGCTCATCCTTCAGATGCGTCCATACTAATATTTTTAACAAACCCTAAGAAGGAGTGGTTCAATCCTGCTGTAATTGACAGGTCCCACACTGTTTAGTTTTAACGAGTCCAACATAGGATTAAATTGGTGTTTTTCAGTTTTAGGGAGTTAAAAAAAAAACATAAGTAAACTTAGTAGTGTTATTTTTCATAAATTTAGTTTCTCAAACCCGAGAAAGGATAAAATAATGTACGAGATAAATTTTTTGACCATTCTTAGTCAACATATACCTTTTTCATAATTAGTCTAGTTCAGTTCGGAAAAGGGGTAAATTTGTACTGAATAGACGACTGATCATTTACTTTAACCAGTTCCAATAGTCAAGTTCTCAACAATATTTTATGTTTAGAGAGTCTGAAAAGAGCTTAAGGGAGGAATCCAAGGTTTCTCTTTTTTATATGTGTAAAGAGCCCAAAAAATGATAAAAGTCTACTCATTGTAAAAATGATTCTTTTCAAACATAATCTGTTCCCTACACAAAAAATCAAAAAATTAAAATCACCTCCTCTTCAATCATGGAAAAGCATTCAAAATTTGACTCCTAAAGGTGAAAATAATCAAAATAATATTATTTTATTCATTGAAACCTATAAAAAGAGGTCAAAACAAATCATTTTTGCCTTTTGATTTTCAGAGCAGAGAAAAAGATTTTTGTCACAAACCTTCTGGAGCAGATATCGGGAGAACCAGTCTGCCATTTTGAGAACCATCAGTTCCAGGTATTCCACCTCATCATTTTATTGCTTTTCATCCATTTATTTTTTCATTTTAAGCTTTTAGGTCATTTTTTAGGGGGAAACAAGGTTTTGAAATCTGCCCTCGAGGGTGCGAAGGTTTTCGTGGCAAAACCCGCGCACCCCAATGATATTTTAATAGAAACAATCATCGAGCTGCTGCGGTTTTTATGCATAGCCCATGCGAAAAAACACATTGTGTATGCATAAACTTGCATAAGCACCGTTGGGTTTTGAAAATTACAGTTCTCTCCATAAAATATTGTTCAAATTCTCTCTGATCATTTCTAATGTTCCTCATTGATTGTTTATAAGCTATACATCATGTTTTAATGGAGAGAAAGAAAGAATGAGATGCATGATAACAAAGCCATGGATGACCTAGCAACACTTTTCACACTAAAGAATTTTGTTTGTATAAATTATGGGCAATACAAGGAATGAAGGCACAGGTGGAACTCATGACCTGATTGGTCAATTCCTCGGATGTTCAGGAGAAATTCTTCATCATTGGGGATCACAGGATTGTGATAGATCCAGAGGATATTTATTTCCTCACTGGATTACCCCGCAGAGGAAGTGATATCTCCTTGTTTGGTTCACGACCACGGGGACTGCCCACTACATCTTATATGGTGCAATATTGCAACCAAGAGTTAGAGATGAAGTATGGTCGCATTGATATCAAAACCATTGTGCGACTAGACCTTAAGATCATTTCATTTACTGTTATGGCCCTGTTATGTCGTAGTGTAGCTCCACATGTGGCTACCAAAGCACAAATGTAGACTGCAGTTGAATGTTTCAGGGGAAAAATTTTCAATTAGTGCAAAGAAGTGTTGGTCAACATGAAATGCCAAATTACAAGAGAGAAAAATGGGAAGCTGAAGAACGACTATGGAGCCATTCTTGTATCTTTAACTTTGGAGAGGATTCCACTCGTAACACCTTAGTAGTCACCAATGGATCCAAAGGGACCTAGGGAACCATGTATATTGGGATGGGTGTCATTGATGGCTTGCCATGGTGGCGATGGTGGTCCTATGGTTCGATATATCCCTCAATCCTTTATATGTATTGGGAGCCAAATCTTCATGATTGATGATTTTACTTACGTAGGGGTAGGTTTCAGAGATGACCCTGACATATCACTCCCACTAGGAACACAATGGGATGCATCAGGTAAAATATCTTATTTTGAAGTTTTTGTGTTATCTAATTTTTTTTTAATTTTTTATCATCTAATAATGATAAAAATATTCAAATTTAGATGTTGGGCCAACATGACCAGTATTTCTTCGTTTCTTTGACAGGAAAGACTCACAGCCTATAGCAGTAGGTCCACCATAGACCATTGTAGCAGAGGCCCTTGTAGAAATAGAGCACAACCTAGAGAGGTTGACTATTGACATCCCAAATGTAGGGATGGATGATATACCTCTTAGGCTCCAGAGACATGTGACTGGGGTTCCAGGCCCATTCAGGAGATATCTCCGTAGGGTGGCATGTGCTATAGCCTCCTACCATGATCATCATCATGGATAGCTGATGGTTGATCTAGATTTGGATTTTTTTTTTTGTATCAGTATCTTTAGATCATAAGGTGTTTGAAACCTATGATCATAGATGTTGTATTATCTTTGACACACAACTATTTTAACCTAATGATATTAATACTTTCAATCTTTGAGTGCCTTGTTCAATATGAATCAAATGTTATTTTGTTTTAATTTTAATGTTGCAGATGTCTATTTAAAACTTGATTAGCTAATGCATTAGCCAATGTGTTTACATTTCTTGAAATGTGTTGTTATTCAGTGTAATCAAATTGTCTTTACAAAGACGAACCCTTAAAAACATTCTTAACAAAGACATATTTATGATAGCATAAACATCGTTTAAATGTAATATAATGAGTTGTGAATCTAAACTGAAAATCAAACTTCGAATGCTAAAAACAATGACATCAGATAATAGCTCAATGACTGCACTATATTCTGCAATATTTTTCTTTGTTTTACTGAGGAAAATCCCTTGAATAGAGACTAACTCATCGGTGGGAAAATAGATGACCCAAGCAGCAGAAGAAATGTTTCATGTACTACGATAAGTGCCATCAACAAAACCAATGTAAGTCCGAAGGAAAGTTTACATATACAGTATCAAGATTAATCAAGATAAGCAGCGAAAGTAGTGAAAAATCGTCAAGAAAAATAACTAATCTAAGGCAAACTTTTCTAAAATGTAACTAATGTACAAAGAGGATCTTCAAACAAAAAAATAATGCATAATATCTCTTGAGATAAAGGCCATTTCTGGGTTTATCTAAATAGATGTCGTCATAATCAATTAACTTGTATGCTCCTTTTGCAGGAACATGTTTAACAATATAAGTACCATGCCACATTGGTTTGAATTTACTAGCACCTAGTTTTTCGTGAGCTTGATCATATACTAGAACTAGGTCACCTTCCAAATAGATACAAGGGTTAAATATTTGATCATACTGAGCCTTAACATGTTTTTTATGAGATTCGACAGCTAATGCAGTGGTGTGATGAGTCTCATCTAACTGTGCTAGGTATAGGAAGCATTTATCCTCTTCATAGGTAGTTGGTAACAATTCGCTGGCTAATTTGAGTGACGAGATTTCACATTCAGTGGGTAACACAGATTCCAAATCGTAAACGACTGAAAGGAGTGAACCCTGTGGATGTTTTTGCATAGGTACGGTATGCCCACAATGCAAAAAAAAGCATGGTATGTTAATTTTTTTTATGAGTTCCGACAATCCGTTTAATCAATTTGGTTAAAACCTTGTTGACAGCCTCAACCTAACCATTGGCCTATGTGTAATATGGTGTATAATTATCGTGGCGTAGGCCAAGTTGAACTGAAATTTAGTTCATCATAATGTTTCGAAAGTGGCTACCATGGTCTGTAACGATAGCTTGAGGGACACCAAACCTAGAAATCATGTGATTGAATATGAAAGTTGGTGCAGTTTTTCCATCAATCGTGAATGTAGGCATCACCTCGACCCACTTGGTAATGTAATCTATAGCAAGAATAATATACCCATGCCCCCTGGCTGAGTGAGAGTTACATGTGACGAAATCGATGCCCCATTTGGCGAAAGGACTAACAACAATGATTGGGTAAAGAGGAGTTGGAGGTGCACACATCTTTCGATAAAAAATCTGGCAATTGTGGCATTTTCTAACCACAAGAATACATTATTTGAATAGTGATGACCATAAATAGCCAACGTGCAATATCTTTTGGGCTGTGCCAAACCCAGACATATAACCGCCACACACTCCATAATGGCAGTCATTTAAGACCTTTTCAGCTTCTTCATGAGTTATACAACATCAAAAAATAAATTCGGCACCCTAACGATAAAGAGTGTCACCGACAATATTGTATTGTTGAGATTGGTATCGTATTCTACGTTAATTAGATCATGAAAGCTCTGGCCGAAAGGTTTGGGTTTGAAGATATATAATGATATATCCACACCAAGGATCTAATTTACTAATTAGAAACAAATATTCATCAGCGAGATGGTCCTCTGCCACTATTTCAGATTCAGTATAGGGAAAATCACACATAAGTTCAGAAAAAACCAGTGATTTCTTAGACTTGGATTTTTCGAACTCCAAATAAAACTCTTGTAGGATAACTATCCATTTAGAGTATTTTTCCCCGAGCAATTGTTCATCAAAATGTACATCAACAGGTTGCAATTAGATATCACTTTGGTTTTACGTAACAATATGTAATGACGGAATCGTTGGAGAACTTGAACGACTGTCAAAGCCAATTTCTCCACATGCAAATACTTGATCTCTATCGGGGTGAGATTTCGACTTAGGTAATAAATCACATGTTCATTGTTGGAGTCATCCTCTTATACTAAAACCATTCCAATCGTGGAATCATAGGTAGCTAAATACAAAAAGTAATATTGATGATAATCAAGCGAATGCAACAATGGTGCATGGGTCAATGCGTGTTTGAGTGAATCAAAAGCCTTATTGGAAAGCTCATCCCAGATTAATGGAAAATCCTGTTTTAATAACCGAGTGAAACCTTTAGTTAACTCCACATAATTTGGGATAAAGTGACGAAGAAAGTTTTCTTTCCCCTACAAACTCTGTAGTTGGAAAAGAGTGGAAGGAGGACGCAAATTAACAATAGCCTCAACCTTCAACGGGTCGACATTAATGCCTTCTTTTGAAACAATAGACCCAAGTAAGTGTCCCGATTGTACACAAAAATCACATTTGTGAGGATTCAAAATTTTTTTGCAATGCCTAAATCACATAAACATGGCACGTAAATGTGTAGGATGATCTTGTCTTCGTAAAGAATGAGCAGGTAAGTCATCCAAGTAGGGTTGTACAATTTGTTTGATATCATGAAATGCGTAAGACATAGCTCTTTTAAAAGTGGTGGCAACATTTTTTAGTCCAAATGGTAATTTACAGTATGAAAATGTTCCCCATGAACATATAAATGTTGTTTTAGGTTGATCAGTGGGGAGTATGTTTATTTGATTGTAGCCAGAAAATCCATCCATAAATGAAATATTTCGTTTCCAGCACAATCATCAACAATTTGATCGATGTAAGGGGTAGCATAATTGTCTTTAGGATAGGCCTTGTTAATATCCCGATAATCGACACATATTCTGATAGTCCCTTGTTTCTTGGTTACTGGAACTATATTAGATACCCAATCCGTTAAAGGAATAGGATAAATTAATCCTATACGAAGCAGTTTTTCAACTTCATCTTTAATTGCAGCAACTTTCCGCAGATGTATCAGACGTAATCTGTATCTAATATGTTTACCATCTGGGCATGTCTTAATTTCTTTAATAACAATCTTAGTTTCAATACCTGACATTTCTTCATAAGACCAGGCAAAAATGTCTCGAAATTCCTGAAATAGGGCTTTGTATAAATTGATCTCTTCAATCGAGCAAGAAGCGCCTATATGAATGTTTTAAGTTATTCTAGGTCTCATCGATATGTCAATGGGAATTGAGGCAGAAATATTTCCTAAATTTGTCTCAAAATCTGAATGAAGAATGGACATAGGATTTTGAGGTTCCTTGACATAATCAATCGAAAAGATGGATGAAAATTCATTTTCGACTCTATCAAGTTCAGGTAAAAAAGAAGATCGATGATGAAGATCGTTCCATGGTAATTCATCCAATGACAAGATTTCTCGGATATTTTCATCAATTGAAAACACTTGTTGAAAAGGATCTGAAAATTATTTCATGGCTAAGCTTGATAAATAATAGGACTCTTCACCGACCACATTCATTTGATTAGTATTAGTTGATGTAAAGTCATAATACAAATGTACCGCTACATATGCCAATTCATATGAACTTAAAGGCATCTCACCACCATAGGAGTCCAATTCAGATTCTAAAGGCAGATTCAATGTGTCATCAAATGGCATTGTTCTTGATGTAATCATATTGATATTGGCAATAGTTTGAGGTACGTTAGGAGGAGTTATAGCGAAAGTTCCCATAAGAGCGGAATCTTTAACTAGTCCTACCCCAACATCTTCATAAGGGATACCTGTTTTTCTGACATGTTGGACACTATCTGTAGAGGTAGGGTCTGAAGAGTATTAAGAAAACTTGTTGATTTTAAAAATATTTCCTTTCTGATTAAACATGATAATTAGAAAGACTTATGAAACCATAGTGGTCATAGCATAATACCAAATTCGACCTAGAAGAAGGTTGTAATCAAGAGTGACATCAACAACTTCCACCTCAAGCGTTATGATTTTTCCTTCTACCTCTATAGACAGATCCTGGAGTATTCCAAATGGGCGAAAACCTCTTCATTCAAAGGCTTTAAGAATCATCCATGAATAGCTGATTGGTGGAGAACCAAGATTTTTCCAAAAATTTAAGGACATAATGGACGTAGATGCTGCCTCATCAATTATTGTGCAAAAAACTCGCCTATATTTGAATAAAAATGGAATTTGAAAATCCATTTGATGTGGGAGTCTAAGTACAAATTTCTCAAGATTAAAGAAAATGAGATTTGAGTCTTGAGGATCAATCACTCCTATGGTTGATAATAGTAATTTCCTCTGATCTGGACAAGATTGCAGCACTTTGAGGGTCGACACTGCTGAAGGGATATGGCCAAATCTTCAACAATATTGTAATTCTAAGTAGCTATCGCATGTGGGTTGAAAGCCGATTTTCGAGGTACATCTTTGGATGGAAGTTTAATCACTAAATCAGGATTAGTTTTCTCAATTTGTAATGGTTCAAAAACAAGAGGAGTTGATACTGGAGGTTGACTAGATAATTCAGTTTCCTTTCCAGTTACAGGACTTTTAGATCCATAGTCTTGAGATCGTGTGGAAACCATGAATTGGGACATCATCAGGATATCCGCTGATGAATTTTAAGAAGATCTAATCATTTCGTTGTCTTGTGATGGAAAAGGATATTTCATGACAACAGGTGTGGGTGAACCTTTGACAAATTTGGATACCTCGGTCCGATGTGGGCACTCTTTGGTGTAGTGATCCTCGTCACAGATAAGAAAAGGATAACGAGGTTTCAATTTTTCATCTAATGGTTTAGGTTTTTCATCTTTCTCTTTGGTAGAAGTTTTTATTTCTATTTTTACCCTTCCTCTTCTTCTTATTGCTGGATGATTTAGCTTTGGCTATAGATGAGTCTATGACATGAATCTCGACAGAAGTTTCTAGGGAAGGTTCTCCTTTAGGTGAATCTGGTAGTGTTATGATTGGAGAATTACATTTATATGATTTATTCATACTCTTTGTCATATTAAATGTACCAATTACACTGTCTACGGTATGAGAACCGGAAGGAGTTGCAGTGATTTGACCTAGGCGTCATAAATCAAGAATTTTCTCATACAAAGTACCAAACTATGTATAAACAAGGCCAAGTACTGGGCTTTAGCTATTCCCCGCTCTTCTGTTACAATACCTCCTTTAGCTACATATTCAGTAATCTTAGGAAGTAATGATTTTATGAACTATTTAGCCAGAATTTGATCGAGGATGAAAACTTTGACTAAGTGGTGTCTATGTCGAAATTCGTGTATGTGATCTGAAATGTACACAAACGTACTTTTTTTTAAGGAAGTAAAAGGTTTCATGCTATTATCATAACATACTGGCAACTAAAAATGAGTAGGGAAGGTTGTTTCTAAAGCGTTGAAATTGTTGAAAGAGCCTCGCGGTAAATCAATGTACCACTTTGTGGCTAAGCCGATCAAAGTTCTTTGAAAAAGTCTCAAACCAATCGAATCATTGATTAAGGAATTGGATGTATGCCACAGATGATAAGTCATCACATGATTCAAGGGGTCTTCTGCTTATTTTCCTTCAAACTTTGGAATGTCACTAGGAAACTTAGTAGACATTGTTGGCCAAAACAAAAGATAATAAATTGGATTATTCGTTAGCCTAGACAAGTTCGGTAAATCTAAAGTTGCAATGAATAGTAACCCCCGGTTAGGGTCTCGTTGAGCGGATTGATAACCTTGAGGAACAATTCCAGTACTCGTAGGAGGATATCTAGGAAAACTTGGGATAGCCTGAGTCATTGGAATTGGTATACCTCTAAGGTATCAAAGGTTAGCCATACCAAGCTGAGGTTGATATGTATAACCAGGGTATGGCTGGCTCTAGTAAACTTGATTTTCTCTAATTTTTCCATGTTGTAATTTCCCTTGAAATGGTTTACTTTGAACAAAATGACCTTGAAAAGGTTGGCCTGATGAAGGTTGTCCCTAAATAGTTGGTCCTGTAAAAGGTTTCCCTTGAATAGATTTACCAACAAAGGTTTGTCCTTGAAAATTTTGACCTGTAAAAGGTAGACTTGTTTGTACTATTGTTGCACTAGGTTTTCCTATAGAGGTTTGAGGAATAGAATAAACTGTAGGTCTAATTTGATGAGTAGTAACCTAAGGAATAGCCTGTGTAACAGTTGGCATTGATATTTGAATGGTTGTAAGAATAGGGGTTTGAGAAACTTCCAAGATAGGTGTACTTGGTTGTTGAACAAAATTTTTCACAACAGATTGGATAAGAGTACTAGGATCACTCGGACCAGCTTGCTGACTACTTGGCATAGATACCTGTGGGTTGATTTGAAGTGCACCTTGAACAGGCTGTTGGACTTGGGTAAAAGTAAATTGTATAGCTGGCTGAGCAGGTTGATTATAAGTACTTACAATGTAGTTTTAAAATACTGTTGCATAAACAAAGGGTTCAAAATAGTATTAATCCCTAGGTATGGAGTTCTCATCGAAGGTTGTGATGCATAAGGTTGACCATAACTAGTTTGACGCATTGGAAAATAATTTTTATAATTACCAGGAATATTTTTCCCTACAACTCGAGGATAGGTTCTAGTAAAATGTTTTCCTCCTTGAAAGGATGGTTGATCTTGAAAAATTTGCTGCCCTTGGAGAGGTTGTTGCCCTTGGAGAGGTTGTTGCCCTTGAAAAGGTTGCTTCCCTTGGAGAGGCTGTTGTCCTTGGAGAGGTTGTTGCCCCCCAGGTGCTATATAGCCACCTTATGAGATAGCTTAAGGGATATTCCTAGAAAACATATAGATGTGTTCCGTTTTCAAAGGTTTTGTGGTAGATTCAAGAAAACTAGCTGACATGGTATAAGTTTCAGAGAATGGAGATGCTTATTAGAAAGTGCTAGAAAGTGACTGGTACCTAGCAGGAACAAAAGGACCACCATACAAAAATGTTTATGGTGATGAAGAAAACATAGATGATTGAGTAGACAAGCTTTGAGAGGCCATGTTACTACTTCTGGGTAAACAGTAGAATGGTATTCGACGTGGTGACTGAGTGTAACCAGAGATGTGTAGAAAATCGGTAAATTGATGATACCAAGGATCCAGTCTAAAAGGAATGAAAGGGTAAAGTTGTTCATTAAACCTTAGATCTAAATATTCTTTACTAGAGGGATGTGTAATCTTTTCTTCCATGTCAGATATCTCTTCAATGCTAATTATGCTAGGAATTAGATTCTCATTGATGAGAAGTTTCACTCGAGGTGAACGAGGACGACCATGAGTCAGGGCTATGAGATACGAAGGTGACTCAGATGAAGTGGAATAAGATTTAGGCTCAGATATTTCAGGTTCAGTGAGTTGTGTATCTAACAACTCACCAGTAACAGATTCAACTATAATTACTTCGGAAATTTCTGGTTGTTCTTGATCTTTTTTAGTTATCCGAGGTCGATTAACTTCAAAATCAAGATGTATTACAATGGATGTTTCTCCTTGTTTAGTAGACCCAGTTCCTAATTGTTGAACTCTTTTAGTTTTGATTTTTTCCAATTTACTGGGTGTATATTCATGGGGTTTCCCCTACATTCTACGTGAATGTCTCGATAATTCAGTCACGGTTAATATTTTAACACATGAAATCAAAAAATTTCAAAATAATACACCTAAGGACTCTAAAAATAAAACAAGTGAGCACGCGCCTACAAAATCTAAGAGACAAAACACACACAAACAATATGTTTTAACAATAAAAAGACTAGTTGGTCATGATATCCAACGTCGTGGAAATTATTGTGGAAAATTGGCGGTTGGAAAAATTACCCTAACAACCTACTTAATTAAAGATTCCGGTGCAAATAACTTCACTATGCCATCTCGAAGTGAAGAATACCCTCCGAAAAGTCCAAGTGAGTCTATTCAACGTCTGCTCCAGGTACAGTGGGACCTTCCCTCCACTGTTACCTTGGGAAAAATCCTAAATATTATGGCCACTAAGGTCACCAACTGATACAATTTCACCTGGGGGAATAGTCTGTGGTCCAATATAAATGGAAAGGCAGAGTATCAAAGCTCAATCACCTTGAAATATCCTTGACATGGTAAATCTGAGGTTTGCTAACAAGTGACCCCAGGCTACTTGACAATGGTTAATCTGAGTTTTATTGTTTGTATTATGTGCACATCTTCTATCTTCTTTAATGAAGTAGGTATGATTACCTCACTGGGTCTGACATGACCTTATTCTTGACTCTTTCAAGAAGAGTTTCCCAGAGCAAAAATGAAACAATTGGATTTCCCTACCGCAAGATGATACTTGTTTGTTTTATTTGATTTGGAACATTAATTACAGCCTATTCCAAAGAACAAACCTAAGCTAAATTAGTGGAATGAGACCTAGAAAATGTTAAAAAATATCTAGATTAATTTTATTAAGTGATGTATTGATTTGGCTGTTATTTATGCAGAGGGGTATGGAGATCAAACTTGATGATATTGTGACCTGACTCAAAATACTGTAAATGCATCAATACGAAAATGAAACTCTTTATTTTGATGAATTTATATTTAAGAGAAATTTGAAGGATTTTTCGACTCAAAAAGTATAATATTCCTAAAAATTCAAATAAGGTTTTTTTTCATCAAGAAAAAAAATTCATTTCCAAGCATGACCAATATCTCTTTTGTGATGAAAAATTTCACTGATTACAAAGCGAAAAGCTACAACTTGGATGAACAAACAATTCTCAAAAGAAAAGCAACTTATAAAACCCTAAAAAGTGTAAAAAATTCAAAGCAAATCAAAGTTATAATTAACAATCCTAGCTAATATACCTATGAGTGTATTTTAATGATTTTTCTTAGTTGAAAGCAAACTAAAAATATTTTCCACTTGAACTAGTAGAAATGAAATCATGAAAGACTAGTTTGAGACAAATTAGACTTCGATAATCTAGAATTTTTTCCTTTTTGCAACATAATAAGAATCAAATACTCAAATAGGTAAGGCTGGAAATAATCTTGGAGGCTCAATAAGGCAATAACAAAAAACCATTGATCTTTGGAAAATCAATCTATCTTCCAAAAATAACAATAAAAAACTAGGGAAAACCCTAACTGAATTATGCAAAAAGGATGATTTATCAAACAAGACTATAAGGTGTTAAGGAGGATTTCATAGACAGACTCTGGGAGTTGTTATAGATAAGGTTAAACCTTAAGAATTTTCTTATCTGACTCTGGAAGAGAAAATATTGATTTTTTCAAAATTTCCCAGGGGGTGCGTAGGTTTACAGTCCAAACCAGTGTGTATGCGCACTGAACTATACTAGAAACTATTGTGAAACCAGCTCCAAAAATAGAAGAAAAGAGATATAAATGCCTTAGAAATAAGCTACTTCAAGGGGAAAACCTCCAATACATTACATTAGTGAAAAATTCATGGATGATTCAAATTACAAAACCTCCTTTCTATATATAGGAGTCCATGGGGCCACAATGTAATCCTAGCCGACCTAACAATAATAATTTAAGGGCACAATAATAACAATATGGGGGTTATAGGGATACAATAATAACATAAGGGGGTTACACTAACAACAATAAGGGACTATACTAGTAATATAGGGACCTAACATGCCCCTCTCCTTCAAAAAAGTGTTGTCCTCAATGCTTGAGTAGCTCCGGGTGCTTCTGTATAAAATTCTCATCCTCCCATGTAGAATCTTTAGTGGGTAAGTTCTTCCACTTGATGAGATACTCTGAAATTGATCGATTTCATAGCTATCTAGTTCTTGTTTCCGTGACCGCTTCAGGTTCCAATATGATTTTTCATCAAGTTCGGGCAATATTGTTTGAACTGGAAGATTTTCACCTATAACCTTCCTTAAGCATGAAACATGGAAAATTGGATGCACTCGTGAAGAAGCAGGAAGCTCCAATTTGTATTCCATAGTACCAATCTTTTGCAACACCTTGTAAAGACCATAGTACTTTGGCGATAATTTATTATCCTTCTTAGCTTGCTTGAGAGACAATTGTTTGTATGGTTGTAGGCGTAAAAATACCCAGTCTCCTACATCAAAACTTCTCTGTTGCAATGTTGATATGCCTGTTGTTTCATTCGATTTTGTGCCAAATTCGGGTTATCCTTTAAGGTTGGAGAACTTCTTGTTGATTCTCGATATGATCTTGTAGCGAACCTTCGAATTTTCTCTTAAAGATGATGTGATGGATGGTGGATGATATCCATAAAGTGCCATAAATAGGGTCATTTTTGTTGCAGTATGGAAGGAAGTGTTATACCACCATTCAACCAGAGGTAACCACTTGACCCATTGTGTTTGTTAATCAGATACAAAACAATGAAGATATCCTTCCAAACATTTGTTCACTATCTTAGTTTGACCATCAGATTGAGGATGATGAGATGAGTTATGAGCTACTTGAGTACCCAAAAAGGAAAATAATTCTGCCCAAAAATTTCCATTAAAAATGAGATCTTTGTCGCTTACAATAATCTTTGGGTTTCCATGTAGCTTTTGAATTTTTCTATAAATGCAGTAGCAACTATACCTGTTTTAAATGAATGAGATAATGCACAAAAGTCTACATACTTGGTAAGTTTATCAACTACCACCATGATGACACTCTTTCCTTTGGAATTAGGTAAACCTATGATAAAATACATTGAAATCTCCTCCCAACATTGGCTTGGAATGGATAAGGTTGTAGAATACACAGGGTCTTAATTGTCTCAACATTACGCTAGAAAACCAAAATTCATACAAAATTTTGAATATCGATTTAAGGCCATCCCAAAAAAATTCTTTCTTCACCCCGTGGTAAGTTTTTAAAAATCTTGAGTGTCCTCCTAAGGGAGAAGTGTGCAATTCCAAAAGAATATTTTGTTTTATTTGGGAATTATTACAAAGATATAAGCAATCTTTGTACCATAAGGAATCTTTTTTTCGAATAAATGCATCAGATGTAATAGGATTTTGCTACAACTTTTGAATGAGTGTCCACACTTATTCTTCCCTCTTCCATTCATCCCTTGCTTTGGTTATCCAATCTGGTTGGATAATAGAAATGGCACAAAGAAATGCTTCCACCTCTTCATTCTTTCTTGAGAGTGCATCTGCAACAACATTTAGCTTCCCTTTTTTGTAGATTATTTCAAAGTCATAACCCAACATCTTTGTGACCCATTTTTTCTACTCTTTTGAAGATAGTATTTGTTCCAAATTTTTTTTGAGAATATCATGCTCAGGTTTTACCTTGAAGTGTCTTCCCATTAGGTAAGTTCTCCATTTATTTAGTGCATGCACTATGGCTAACATTTCCTTCTCATAAATAGTTTTCTGTAAATAATTTCCTTTGATCGGATGACTTTCAAAAGAAATGGGTCTTCCTTCTTGCATTAAAACAACACCAATTCCATTTCCTGAGGCATCACATTCCACAAAAAATGTTTTTGTGAAGTCTGGTGTAGCTAAGACCGGTTCTAGGCACATTGCCTCTTTAAGATGTTCAAATGCCTTAGTTTCTTCAGGATTCCATGAATATGCATATTTCTTCAATAATGTCGTTAGCGGTGCTGCTATTCTCCCATAATTCTTAAAAAACTTGTGATAATACCCTATTAACCCAAGAAATCCTCGCAACTTCTTAATGGTTGTGGGGACTTTCCATTCAATGACTTTAATTTTGTTAGGGTCTACCTTAACACCCTCGTGAGATACAATATGACCCAGATATTCCACTTCTTGTACTCCAAAGAAACATTTGGATGTTTTTGCATATAATTGTTTCTCTTGCAATAGTTTGAGCACCCTGTCAACATGTTGAACATGATCCTTCCAAGACCTGTTGTAGATTAGTATATCATCAAAAAATACTAACACAAATTTTCTAAGGAAGGGTTTGAAAATGGAATTCATCAACCCTTTAAATGTAGAAGGTGCATTGGTAAGGCCAAAAGGCATGACCAAAAATTCATAATGACCCTCATAAGTTTGAAATGTTGTTTTCGGAATATCTTCAGTCTTCATTCTAATTTGATGATATCCTAAACGAAGATCCAACTTGGTAAAATAAATTTCTCCATGTAATTCATCCAATAATTCATCAATCACAATAATGGAAAATTTATTTTTAATATTGAGCTTATTGAACTCCCTATAATCCAGATACATGCACCATGATCCATCCTTCTTATGCACCAAAACTACTGGAGCAGAGAAATAATTTTGACTAGGTTGAATTATACCAGCCTCTAACATTTCTGTAATCATACGTTCAATTTCTCTCTTTTGGACATAAGGATATCTATAAGGCCTGATGTTTGGAGGAACACTTCCTGGAATAAAATGAATAGCATGATCATGATCATGAATAGGTGGGAGTCCTTTGGGAGTTTCAAACACCTTGGAATGATTGTCCAAGACTTTTTGGGGATTTGCAAAAATAGATTATTTTGATGTTGGAACTTCTAGTGAGCATAATTGTGCAGTTATGCCTCGTTGTTATTTCTTTAGAATCTTTGTCATGACATTAGAGCTTATTATCTTTCTCGGATTCCCTACAATACCTTGTAATTCGACTCCCTTTCCTTCTGAAAAAAATTTCAAGAAAAGTTCTTGAAAATTTAAAGCTACCGTCCCCGAAGATTGTAACCATTGTACTCCTAGTGCAACATCGGCCCCACCTCCCATGGGAATGGAAAACATTGGAATATTCAATACATACTCCCCATGGATTGGCTTGATGTTATGGCATTTTCCAAAGCAATTTATAGTTCCTCCAGTACAACCATCACTTGACATTTTGGTCTTGGGTATATGAAATAATTTAATTCCTTGGCTACCTTACAATGAATAAAATTATGGGTGCTACCTGAATCAATCAACACTATTACCTTTTTCTTCGTGATTTGTCCTTCTATCTTGAGAGTTTGAGGAGTGGTAATTCCTGCTAGTGCATTACACGATATGGTCAGATTCATTTCTTCCTCTTCTAGGTTTGGTTCCTGGTGTATATACTCTTCTTGTTCATTTTCTTCTTCCTCTTCACAATCTATGTAAAATAATTTCTTCTCGACACACTTATGACCTTTACTGTATTCACTATCACAACTGTAGCAAAGCCCTTTTACTCTTTTTTCTTCCAATTGTTTTGGTGTCAACCTTGTAGGTTGTGGAAATCTAGACGTAGCAACACTTCCTTCTTTATAGAATTGAGTGGTAGGCTTCCTTGTCACCATTATTTTACATTCAACTTTTCTTGCCAACCTGAATGCCTTCTCCAATGAATCGGAAGGTTAAACGCGAACTTCATGTTGGATGTTATCCTTTAAAGTCCCTATGAAGACATCAATCCTGTGTTCCTCTAGAATATTAGTTACCCTTATATTCAATTTTTGGAAGTCCTCAATGTGCTCCACCACTGAACCCTTTTGTTTGAGATTTATCAATTAGCTAAAGAAGGTGTTGCTCTTTGTATCCTCATAATGTGCTATAATTTCCTCCATAAAAATTAACCATGTGACAATTTTTTTGCGGGAAGAAAAATAGTTATTGATGTTTAGTACAAATATTTTTTTCTAAACGTAAAGTTGCAATGCGTACCTTTTGTGTGTTTTGCACGTTATGGAGATCAAAATATTGCTCCATTTGTAGTATCCATGTTACAAGATCCTTTCCATCAAACTTCCTCATCTCCATTTTTGGAATATGGTGGTTCTTCCCGCTAACATTAGAGTTTTTGAAATCACAATTAACATTTATTTTGTTCTCGTCATGAGTTTCTTCTACTATCGTTTCACCATTATGAAACATTTCTTATATCAACTTTGTCAAACCTTCCATGCTTTCCTTTAGATCATTCTTCATTTTTTCCATGTTGTCTTTCATGTCATCCTTCTTAGCTTCCATGCCATTTCTTCAAAACTATTCATCCATCTTAGATTCCACGCTTGTCTTATTTCAAACCATCCATCTTGGTTTCCATTACCCTTTATTCAAAACTTCCATGTCATTTTTTGTTGCTCTTTGCGAGAGTGAAATTTGTTGCACTTGCTCTTGTAATTTTGATATGTCATGTTGCCATTCTTCGTCTTCATGAGTCATAGTAGAGCTTTATAAAGGCTTAATGGGTGTTGAATTATTTTTAGGGGCCATTTTAGAATCCAATACTGATATCTATCTTACAATATTCCCTTGGAATCAATTCAGCTTGATTCTTCAAAAAAGACTTATGCAATTCGGGAAAAAAAATACACACCTTTTACTTGCTTTTGAGTAGTTCGATATTGAAATTGAATTATCTCTATAATTGTGGATCCTCAATATCTGAAATTTAGCCCTACAGTAGCTCTCTGAATCTTCTTTCAAATTCCACAGGTTTGATCTGATTTGGATTCTTCAAGGCAAAGTTATGTCCAATCTCCCACAATGACCCAATTTTGGACTGGTTCAGTAGAGAGAACTTGTATGACTTGCCACGTGTCACTATTTCCTCCTTTGGCTCTGAAATTGATAGAAAAAAAAATTCATTCTGTGTACTTGCAGCCACTTTTTACAGCATTCCAATCCGATGCTCAGAGAGAGCGCTATGAATATTTTCCCACGATCACCTCTTTGAGATGAAATTCGGAAGCCTCAAAAAAGCCTAACATCCACGGATCATATCTCTGAAAATATTGCGAACCAATATAAAGGAATTTTTTGACGATGTTCCTCGGGATTGTAGCTTCACAATCTAAAAATTTCAGCTTCTGAACTTTCGTAGAAAAAAAGTTATTACGAAAATACCACGATGACCTGTTTAGGTTAAATTCAAGAGCCTGCAAAATGACCTAACTTGCACAAATCATATCTCTGAAAATATTGTGAACCAAGCTCTAAAATTTTGCAACGATGTTCCTTCGGATTTTGGCTTCACACTCTAAAAATTTTAGATTTTAAAACTTCGTAGAACAAACTTTATAGCGACAATGCCACGATGACCTATTTAGAGCAACAAAACCCTAGAATCTCAAAGCTCTGATACCAAATGTTGTGAAACCAGCTCCAAAAAGAGAAGAAAAGAGATATCAACGCCTTAGAAATAAGCCACTTCGAGGGGGCAACCTCCAATACATTACATGAATGAACAATTCTTGGATGATACAATTTACAAAACCTCCTTTCTATATATAGGAGTCCATGGGGCCATGATGTAATCCTAGTGGGCCACAATGTAATCCTAGCCGACCTAACAATAATAATTTAAGGGCACAATAATAACAAAATGGGGGTTACAAGGGTACAATAATAACAATAAGGGGGTTACAATAACAATAATAAGGGACTATACTGGTAATATAGGGACCTAACGAGGGGAAACTTTAAATTTCCACTTTGTTTTCCCACAGTATTGTGATCATGAGAAAATTTGGAAAAAACAAATTTAAGGCTTTCTAGTTCAGAGAATCTAAAAGGTTATATACCCAACCACACTCAGAAAAGTCAAACAAGGAAAGCTAGAATGTCAAACCAAACAAAATCAAGGGAAAACTAAGCTTGTCTTCCCCAGTGGAGTCGCTAATTTTTTTTTGGATTAATTCCTCTTGCGGATAAGAGTGTCCCTAGTACCCCAACAGGTAACTAGAAACAAAAAAACATTTGAATGCCTCTTTCTCTAAACTATTTACATTTTAGATTATTATAACTCATAAATAAAGAGGTTATGCTCCTACCTTTTAATTGAGACGTTTGTTGTAGCATTTTTCCTTTTGCTCCAAAGCAATCCTTCAATGCTGAGAAGAACCTGCAATCACAAATAATGCAAAGGATCAAAGCACCTATTGTATATAATAATCATAAATACTAGTTCATCTTAGTGATCAAGGAGACTAAGTATTGACATCATTTCAATGAATTAAAAATCAAGACAATGAGAAAAAGAGATCCATATGTATTATTAGGAATCAAAAAGAGAAATCTTACAACCAGAGCCTTGATGTTGTACATATTTCTACCATATGTGTTCGCAATCGTATCATCGGTTTGACAAGCCTTCCTCTCTATAATAATAGCATAGTATTGTGCACAAAGTGCTGATGTATTGCCATCGACAACTTGAAATTGAGTCTATGACATCTATGAACTCTCTCCAGCTTAGAATCTACCCATACAAGTGATGCAGGAACATCAAGGCCATTTTTCATTTTTAAATATGTAATAAAGGGGGGTGTGACATTTTTATTATTTTATTAATTAATTTGTTATTTTAAAATAAAATAGGAGATAAATTATAAAAGTGAGGATTTTGTAAATATTCTTTTATTAATTAAAAGGATATGAGAGAAATAGAATTAGGAGCAAAATTAGGGAGTAGGAATTCTATGTATGGGACTTTTTTGAGTCCACACCTAAAATAGATTTAGTTGAGGATTAGGTGGAGAGATTTTTGGAGTGAATTAAATTCATTATTTATGTATAAATATGAGTGGTTTTTGTGACGAAAATACATTTGAATAGTTGAAGAGCTGAAGGGAGTGAGTGAGGAGTGGTTTAAAGGGAAAAGAGCCAAGAGGCCGCCCAATGTAATATCTGGCCACATAATTTTATAGTTAAGGAAGTTTGATTTGTATGGCTCTTTTTCGCCTTTATATTTAATTAAGTTAGATGTTTTCCATGATTTTATTGTGAAAAATTTGAGTATCTTTAGAGTTCTTGAAGGAGTTGTATTCTTATATGCGGGATCTGCTTTCTAGAAAAATTACTGCATCATTTTTGGTATCAGAGCAACATACTGAAATGTTGCCAGCAACAGCAGTGGAAGGGGCACTGAAGCCTTATGTTTTTTATTCCAACAATTGTTTTGTGAGTACAGGTTTTATTGCAGATGCTGGAGAAAATCTATTAGAAAAAGAAATTGAACTAATAAGGCGAATGATGATGAAAGTGTCCCGGAAGAAGCCAGTAGCAGTAAAACAAAGAAAAAGCAGCAAAAGAAAGATAGCAGAAGATTGTGAAAGCATAGTCAGTGGGGCGATGCAGCATAAAGTGTGGAAACCTGGAGAAGAACAACAGATAGAAGAAGCGACAAGTGGGAAGTTGCAGCACAAGATATGGGATCCAAGCATACACAGATCCAAACACATGATCAGGCGATCATGATTAATCTCAACCTTGGGAGTCTGATGTAGGAGCATCAAGGCCAATTTTCATTTTTAATTATGTAATAAAGGGGGGTGTGATATTTTGATTATTTTATTAATTAATTTGTTATTTTAAATAAAATAGGAGATAAATTATAAAAGTGAGGAATTTGTAAATATTCTTTTAATAATTAAAAGGATATGAGAGAAAATAGAATTAGGTAGAAAAATTAGGGAGTAGGAATTCTATGTACGGGACTTTGTTGAGTCCACACCTAAAATGAATTTAAATTAGATTTAGTTGAGGATTAGGTGGAAGATTTTTGGAGTAGTTAAATTCATTATTTATGTATAAATATGAGTGGTTTTTGTGAGAAATACACTTATGTTAGTGGAGGGTAAAGGTGAGGAGTGGTTTAAAGGGCAACCTTCCAGAAGTAGCCCAGTAAATATCATGCAATTTTATAGTTAGGAAGTTTGATTTGTATGGATCTTTGGATCTTTTTAGCCTTTATATTTAATTAAGTTAGATGTTTTCCATGATTTTGTGGCAGAAAAATTAAAAATCATCTTGAGTTCTTGAAGGATTTGTGTTCTTATATGCGGGATCTGCTTTCTAGCAGAATTCTTTGCATCATTTTGGGTATCAAAGCATCAAGCTCGTAATGGGATTGTGAGAGATAATTTGAAGTATGTATTGAATTGCAGAAAGGGGAATCAAACGCTTATGAGCCCATGCAATATTATCCATATATTTCTAAATATAATTGATTTTCAAATATGTTTTGTGCGAGTGATTGACATATGCAGGTATTAGGCACAGAGTCAAACTGAGAGTGTATTCTGTAGAGCCGATGCGGATGAGCAGAGCTGGAGTGTGATTAAAGAGGTCGACCTATGTCCATGGTGAAGTGATGACATTCAGTAAGCATAGATTGTGTTGAAGCGGTGAATAAATCGCCTGAAGCAGCGTTTGATTGGACGGTAACAGTCATCGATTCTTTGAATTATATGGATCTGGAATATATGTAGAGGAAACAAGCCTCTGCATAGGCTTGGACCGCCCTCAGGAGCAGAGTCTAGCGTGAATTCAACTGTAACTGTGTCTCATTCATAAAAAAAATGTGTTGAAAGGACTGAGCCGGCATTAAAACCATTTAGTAAATGTGATGATCAGGTGTAGCGCGCTTGAAGGTAACACTTGGGTTAAAATTTGTTGTTGATTATACGATCTTTGCTATGATTAATGAATATGATGTGATTGTTTCTTGGAATAATAAATATGATTAAGTTAGGTTATTTGCTATGATAATCAATCTTGTGTATTAGAACTCATTATTTTTGTGCGGCGGTTGATCTAAGTGTTGGACGTCGCTGTGGTAATCAATTGAGTTTGCCATCGATTGTTCCTATGTTGGGAAATGAAAACAAATCGATATATATATATATATATATATATATATATATATATATATATATATATATATATATCCACCGATTTACTTGTGAGAGTCGACTTCTATGTTGTAAAAGTCGATATGAGGTTTTGATTGTTTACTGTGATGGTGGACTGTGTTTAACCCAGAAATTATAGTGATGGTTATTGCTTCTTATTTCAAATGAATGTATATGCATTTGATTTCTTAAAAGAATTATAGCATGCCAAATTGCAGCATTCCAGTAGCACAAATTGTTAAACGCAGAACAGATGCGCAGGTGTTAGACGTGGTTGAACTGCAGGAATCAAGATTAAATGCGTTGTATTGCTGAATTGAATAGCGTTGGAGAAGTCAGAAACGTTACTCTGCATAATGAAAACGGTTTTTAAACCTACCCAGAAATTAAATTGAGGATGGAAGAGTCGACTATTATATGGTAGTGTAAATTCCCACGTCGCTTGCAACATTGTTCTGTATAAGTGAAGCACATGGCTGCCATCGAAGCAGAGACGAGGTAGCATTACTTCCCTTTGGAAAAATCGACAGCTCTAATACGAATCCGGACAGCTTTCTGTTGGTTCGATTTAGTCAGAGTAGAAGATTATAAAATGCACAAAGCAGTTGATGAATGGAAAAGACAAATCGTGAGTCAAATTTCAAAAAGAAAACCGAAATAAGAAGGTGCTGGTACTTTAAAGAACGAAGAAGACTTGAAAGTGGAATATAGTGTTTCTGATGGTAAGTACCTGGGTGATATATATTATCGAACACTATTTTGGCATGCTTGAAGGCGCAGGTTGGGATTATTTAAACTCGACAATAGAATGACAGTTAACACAGAAATGGGTGAGCAATGAATTGAAGGCCGAGGAGTTAGAAATCAAAGACAATTTTTTTAATAAAAGGCTGAGGTCGCTGAAATCGAATGGTTGACGGAGATACTGTGCAAACAGTCGAAGAGTTGAAGGTATGAAATGAGTCATGTGCAGAGACATTAGCCTCAGGTCGACATGAAGCGAAGGGTAAGTTAATATGTGGCCACTTCTTGTTAACATTTGATTTTAATCAAACACTGAGTTATCGAATTTGTTGTGAATGCGTTAGTTTTGATAGTCAATATCAAACATGGAAGTTTTAAAGGGCGCATGAACAATTCAAGGTTGTTTATTTTAAAAGACTTGGAATTTGGGAATAAGTTAAGGTGTAATAATTATATGCCTTGGGATTTAATTGACCAAGCTCCACTCTTGAAATTTGAGAAGTTTGCATAAGTTAAAAATCATGGAAAAGGTTTTCATGAATGGAGGAAACCTTACATATGAAGGTTAAAATTTTTATGAGAATATGAATGAAATTGCCATATTGCTAGAAAAGAGAGTGGGCATCATATTAAATTGAAAAGGAACCTTTACATAAATGAATGTTAGCAAAGAGTTTATAGCGAGAGTATGATTCGGTTCTAAATGCCATTTGAGGTGTGGGTTTAAATGCATGGAAAATTGAGTTTTGGGTTTCATAAAAGAACCTTGTGCATTGAAGTATGGTTTTTAAAAACCATAAGAAGTTGTGAATGATAAGCCGTAGGTGGATAGTATTATGTTAAGGTTTGGGTTTTTAATCCAAAGTCTGATACATGCATATGGATTTCATAAGGTGAGAGCACATTTGTGTTTTAATCCAAATTTGAGTTTAATGCAAAATTGAAGGCTATTCGATTTGAATGGAATGGGTTCATTAATATGGCCCAAATATAAAGTGGCTTCCACATATGAATTTGATTGTTGGGTTTATTATAAGGTTCCAAATCAAATACTTGTAGAAAGAAGCTTCTGCATGTTGAATTAAGATTACCCATATTGTGAAAATTGAGGTACATTCTTATTTGTAAAATTGAAGAAAGTGTGTATTGTGAGTTTGGTGGGTTTGCATCCCTTTGGGTTACTATCAAGTAGCACATGTATGCTAAGGTGTTGTTTGTAGCAATTTGTAGTAAGAAGGTTGTCAGGGATTGGTCCCAAGATAAAGAGAAGCCAAGCGCAGCAGGAAAGTTGCATTTTGATGAATGAAAAGTGAAAAGGATTGCAGGGAAGTGGCTTAAATGAAGCCCACACGTGAACAGATGCAGTTCACAAAGGAGGGGAAGATGGCTGTTGATAGTCATTTTCGGAGATCTGATGAAGAGTATAAGCGGGAGAAGGTCGAGATAACAATTCACCTGGAATTGTTAATGAAGTTGTTGCAGGAAAATATGAGAAACCAGACACATGGTTGGACCATGAAGAGGAAGGTGAAGTGGCAGAAGCTGCACGCAAGAAGGGAAAAGCAGGTAAACATACAGTTGATGGAGGAGCTGAGGAAGCTCGAGCAGATGTTGAGTTGTGAAGAACTCAGAGAGGCTGAGTTGAAAATGGATGTTTCCATTTGTGGCCCGGAACATGGCGAAATTCTGGGTGAAGAGATCAGTGAGGAGGATCTCATGAACTATTGGGATAGTTTAGAAGCATCTAAAGAAGTGATGGCGAGAGAAATAGATGAGGCTATGAAGCCTTGCAATTTTTCTCACAGTTTATGTATGTTTGCAGGATGTGTGAAAGATGGTGAGTAGTCTGATGGAACTGTCACAAAGGAGAATGAAATTCTTGAGGTAAATTCTGGTAGAGAATTCCTTTCAGAAAAGGAATGTGTTGGTTGGTTACAATAGGAAGAAATCACAAATGAATTCTTGTCTATCAAAGCTGTTATGGAACCGAAAGAAAGTGGAAATGTTGAAGGAAAATTCCAAGGAGGTAAACAACTATATTTGTTTAATGAGATTGCTGACAAAATTTTACAATGTAATGATGTTGAAACCAGGAAATTTCAGGAGGATTGCCAGAGGGAGAAATGAAGTAGTGATGAGACAGAAGGGAAAACTACAGAAGAACTGAATCAAATGAAGGATTCAAAACAACAAAGGGAGATGTCGACTGAAGCATTCAGTGAGATCACAAGGTCTTATGTGTTTAAGACTAACGATTGGTGTGTGATTACAGGTACATCAAGGAGTGTCAAACAAACTTTGAATTTTGTTAAAGAAGAAGAGTTGAACCTGGAATTTGTTCAGAATGATGCTGAGATAGCAAGATCTCAGGAAGAAATAAAGACAGAGGGGTCTTATGGAAATATTCGGCAGAATATTGAAACAGGGGAAGAAGGACCATCTGATGATTGGTCAATAGTAAAGGAAGGTATGGAAAGTTGTGTAAAATTTCCGAGTTCTACTCCAGTTGAGATTTTTCAGTTATATCGGAAGTTAGATCTTCAAAGAAGAGAGTTGGAAAAGCAAAGGATCTATGTTCAGGAAAAGTTACTGAAAGACACAAAGCAGGGAAACATTCTTCAAACAGATGATGTGGAGGAGGGACTAACTGATAGTATCAAAGAGGAATTAAATCAGCATACTGATGTGCTGAAGGATAAGGGGATTTCAGAGCAGCATACTGAAATGTTGCCAGCAGCAGCAGTGGAAGGGGCATTGAAGCCTTATGTTTTTTATTCTAACAATTGTTTTGTGAGTATAGGTTTTATTGCAGATGCTGGAGAAAATATATTAGAAAAAGAAATTGAACTGATGAGGTGAATGATGATGAAAGTATCCCAGAAGAGGCTAGCAGCAGTAAAACAAAGAAGAAGCCGCAAGAAAAAGACAACAGAAGATTGCGAAAGCATAGTCAGTGGGGCAATGCAGCACAAAGTGTGGAGACTTGGAGAAGAATGACAGATAGAAGTAGAGACAAGTGGGAAGTTGCAGAACAAGATGTGGGATCCAAGCATACACAGATCTGAACACATGATCAGGCGATCATGATTAATTTTAACCTTGGGAGTCTGATGCAGGAGCATCAAGGCCATTTTTCATTTTTAAATATGTAATAAAGGGGGGTGTGACATTTTTATTATTTTATTAATTAATTTGTTATTTTTAAATAAAATAGGAGATAAATTATAAAAGTGAGGATTTTGTAAATATTCTTTTATTAATTAAAAGGATATGAGAGAAATAGATTAGGAGCAAAATTAGAGAGTAGAAATTCTATGTATGGGACTTTGTTGAGTCCACACCTAAAATATATTTAAAATAGATTTAGTTGAGGATTAGGTGGAGAGATTTTTGGAGTGAATTAAATTCATTATTTATGTATAAATATGAGTGTTTTTTGTGAGGAAAATACACTTGAATAGTTGAAGAGCTGAGGGGAGTGAGTGAGGAGTGGTTTAAAGGGCAAAGAGCCAAGAGGCCGCCCAATGTAATATCTGGCCACATAATTTTATAGTTAAGGAAGTTTGATTTGTATGGCTTTTTTTCACCTTTATATTTAATTAAGTTAGATGTTTTCTATGATTTTATTATGAAAACTTTGAGTATCTTCAGAGTTCTTGAAGGAGTTGTGTTCTTATATGCAGGATCTGCTTTCTAGCAGAATTACTGCATCAACAAGTATCTACCCTTCAACTTGAAATTTCAACTCAATTTATAGAGAGATTGAGGAAGTTTGAGATCCATCAAGAAATGGATGAGATCCTCCAATGAAGGGATTAGGGTTCCTTTAGCCAAGGGATAAGATCCATGGGTAGAGGGATATAGATTGAAATAGAACGACTCTAGAGGCTTCCAGTTAGGAGAATATTTGAACAACTAGGCTTCTAGAAGTTACCTTTTCATATTTACTTCCTTTTTACAAGGGTGCATAGTTTTTATTCGCGAAAAGATCTACGATCTCTGTGACTAATAGAAGAAGTGTCAACGCATGCATAGGAAATGGTCACAAAAAGTGCGCAGGTAGTATTATAAAGGTTTTAAAGAGATTTTCTCCAGTTTCCAAGACTTGGTTCATGAATATTTTTGACCTCTAAGGGAGCATGATATGCATGGTGATAGACCCATAATGACAACCAAATTTCATGGTGAAAAAATGACATGTAACACTCCCAAAATAGAGGAAAAGAGAGATCAATGCCTTAGAAATCAGCCACTTCGAGGGGGAACATCCTTTACATTACATAAATGAATAATTCTTGGATTATACAAATGAAAAAACCTCCTTTCTATATATAGGAGTCCATGGGGTCACAATGTAATCCTAGTCTACCTAACAATAATAATGTAAGGGCACAATAATAACAATATGGAGACTACAAGGGTACAACAATAACAATAAGGGGTATATACTAACAACATTAACAAGGGACTACCTTAGTAATATAGGGCCCTAATAATGCCTTATTCCCATTTTTTATTAGAAAATTTTCATACTTTGGAGTTATTTTAATAAACGTTTTATACTTAATATTTTCCAAACATGAGGAAGGTAGAGTTACTCAATTTGTCCACCTTTTATAATTCTTCATATTCTCCCTTTTCCCAAGGTTTTCTCTTGATTTATTTAGTTTGATTCTAAGAACCCACTTACCACATTATGTGAATTAGTTCTCATTATTGCATGATCATAAATTATTAATTATATTTCATTTTTTTCTCCTTGAAGCCAAGGTTTCCAATTTGATTGCGCCCTTCAATAAATTGCCTTTGAAGTTCCAAGGGTTCCATGTTTCTTTCCCCTCAATCATCATGTGACTACAAGGGGAAAAACTGGGCGTGATGGTGAAGATACTTGTCATGCCATGTGTCACCCTCTATAGTGAGACTAATGGTGTTTCCCATCAAGGAATCTTCTTTGATGTGCAACACCAAAAAATCCTCTTGAGTGGCCCAATTTGGGGTTCACCCTCACATCATTATGAGCTTTAGGGAAAAGGTATCCCAACAGCTTCCAGCCCAAGTCACAGTGAGGTTATTATTTGGTGGAATTAGGGACGTTGTACCACCACTCCCATGAGGTTTCATTTATATTTTACATCCCCCTCACCCATATGTGAGTCATTCTGCCAAAAAATTGATTTGCGTCTATAGCCACTATCATGTCCCTAATAATTATAGTAAAATATTAATTTTAATTTTAAATTTTAGTGTCAATAGTATTAAATAAATCAAACTAGACACCATTGACTCATCACATGTAGTTTTATTTGAGTGGTATCCTACTACATTTAATTATCAATAATATTTTTTTATAATGTTAGTCATTGATATAATTGCACATGCTCAATTATTATCATGACATGAGCATCAACATAATCACTAACTATAAGAAATAAACTAGTCCTCAAAATATGTTAAAAAAAACAATGTAACAAATTCATTAACATGCTTACACATAATCATCAAAAAATTCCATTGTATTCATTATCATCATAATATCAAAGTGGTACATCACAATTATTATCACATTCATTGACAATAAAATTAAGATAATTGAATCCGCACGTTAGGGTCCTCAAAAAGAATATATGAGCTCTAAGGCTATATCAAGGTTAATGTAATATCAAAGTTAGTCAACCAAATTAGGGCACTACAACTAATCCATTTATTCTAAAATATTAAAAAAATAATTCAAATGACTTTTATCTAAAAAATAAAAAGTAAGAAGAGTTTTTCCATTAAGACAAAGTATTGAAGCAAAACTCACCTTGCTCCCTTTTTAATAAATAAAACTTATGAAACTAATAATACCAAATACCAACCATATATAGCTACCATTTTGTTGAGGTTAGATAGTATCCCTTCAATTCAACTTTCATATTCCATCTACTCTCATTTTAATTAATAAAACTTATGAAACTAATAATAAAAGCCAACCATATGTAGCCACCATTTTGTTGAGGCTAGATTGTATCCATTTAATTCAACCTGCATGTTCCATCTCACTTGAGGGTTGAGTGAAGGTATGTGCTACGTTTTCTATTATGTCATTATGAAAATAAGGAATATTATTTTTAATACAAAACCAAAAGTTAGAGTAGACCAAATTTTCTTTTAAGCATGTTGCGTATAAGGTAAGAAAATAAAATTTTCATAACTAAATTTCAAACAATTTAGAGAGAAAAACAACATGATAAAACAATAAAGTTAACATAACATTGAACATTTTCAATACCAATCACTAACTTCAAATAGAATTCAATGGGAATTTACAAGTGAGAGTGCATGCCATGACTTTGTAATTGGAGATAATCATATTTCTCACAAAAATAGATGGTTTATTATTTTTGGTGGAATGCAAGCTATATGTAGAGGTGTGTAGATTCAAAAATAGTTAATGAAAAATAACCCTATGGTAGACTCATTGGTTATGGATGTAGTACACTCTTTTCTAGCACCTTTAATATATGACTAAATAATAGCTATAAAAGTTATTACATATTCAATTTTAAAAGAATTATGGACAAGTTCTCCATAGGATACTATTTTTCCTTTTTTGAATGAACAAAATTTAGAAATAGTTTATATTAGGGATGAACTTTTTCATATATCTTATTTCATATTTCACTAGTATCAAGCTAATTATGATACAAATGGAATTAACTCAGAAACAAAATGCAGAAAACATAGATAAAAAACCAGGCAAAACAATGGCGAAAAAGAGGCTTTAGCCTCATGGCATTCTCGTCATTCTCACTTATTAAAAGAATTTAGTTTACAATTTAAATAGATGAGAGAAAATGTCTAAGATAGTCTATGCTATCTTAGACTCCTTTGGTTGAGATAATTTCTCACCAAAAACCCACCAAGATAGGAGTTACTAAACAAACTCCAATATTTGAGGAACAACCCAAGAGTTAGGCACATATTCCTAACTTGGAATATTTAATTAATTAATTTATTATTTTGGATTTATTATTGTTATTTGAGAGAGGCTAACAAATTATATAGAAAAAGTTTGGGAAACCAAAATATTATTTTGTTATCTTACTAATTAGGAGAAATTTCAAATCTACAATGTTTTTCATGACAAGGAAGAGAATAAAATGAGATTAAATAATAAATAATTTTGGAAATAAATAAAGAAAACTATTATTTATCATATTTTAAATTACAAATGTGTAAGTGTAAGTATTCTTTATTTGCAAAACTAAATAAAATATTTATACAAATTACATATTTTAGGTAAAAATTACTAGAAGAATTGATAATTAGGCTAATTCCATACTCCAATGAAAAGTTAGACAAGCAGAACATCCACATGGTTTTGAAAATGTAACTATTACATAATAAATGTTTTCACAATATACCCATTCACCAAATATTCTATACCTCATAAGAAACTAAAATCAATTATTTGAAAAAACCGTAGTTAAAAAAATAACCACAAAGATATTACAAATTATTACCAATATCAATTATTTAAAAATTCATTTGAAAAATGATTAAAAATCAAACTGAAATTCATCGAAACAGTGATTGAAAAATTTGTTAATAACATTTTAACAAAATATAGCACGAGAACTTAACTAAACTAAAATCAAAACTTTATGTCAACCTTTACCGTGACATGTTAGACGTAGTATCTTGACCACCACCATAGTTAATAGGAAATCAATCCACAAAATAGAAAAAATTCATATATACATATAGTGAAAACGTCTAAATGTTATTCTAAAATTTTCACAGGGGTCTTTTTTTTTTTCTTCTATGCCATTTATTTTAATGATCACATCGAGATTAGGCTGGGAAAGAGTTTGAAATGGAAAAATAATTATTAATTTACATTTACAAACCGATAATTATCACCAATAAAAAACATTGAGTTGAACTTGAATATTTTTTAAAATATTCATACATATCACTTTTTTATATTGGAGATATTTTTTAAAATATTTTTACATATTATTTTTTTATATTGGGAAAATTTATCATAATTTAGTTGTCAAATTAATACGAGGAATTGTCAAACTAACACTGAAGAAAACTATTTCTCGATGTTATCTCTGAATGCATGCTGATTCATCACCTTTATTCAAGGAAAATCATGCCATGTCATTTAGAATAACTCGTTGGTCCGTAAGGGAACATGATTCTCCTACAAAATGCCTGTGGTTCATAAGAGAACATGATTCTCCCACAAAATGCCTCTGGATCTTGAACCGTCAACCTATTTCCTTATCTCTAAAGAAGAAAAACTCTTAAAAAAACAAAAACACTTTTAAAACATATTCCAACCTTAATTTTGCATATCACTTTCACTACAATAATTTTTATTTTTATTTTTTATTTATTCTCTTTAATATTTTTTATATCTATTTATTCCCTTTAATATTTTTTATATCACGCTGTGTTAGTGGTTTGATATCAATTTCTTGTGCACGTAGATGACCAAAGATTTAAGAATGCGATTCAGAGAGTGGTTGCACAAAAAGTGATTTTTTTTTTCATTTATATTAAATTAATTTTTGTTTTAAATCTTTTTGGTGTGAAGACCTTGCAAAGTAGTTTCTTTTTTGTATCTAGTGCAAGTTGATCAAATCAGTCCCCTCTCTTCTCTCCTTTTATTTTTCTCATTAAAATCTTCTACTTAATCGTTAGAAACGGTAAAAAAAAAACGAATTAAAATATATAAGAATTTATGACAATAATAATCTACAAATAACATTAAATAGAGGCTTATCATTTTCCCCAACCTCGGTGAGTAAATTTTTTAAAGCCGTAACGTTGCGTGCGTGATTCTTTACATTATCAAAAATCACCCCAACAAGATAATAAAAAATTTCCCAAAGAAACGTTAATGCATGAAGACACCCATCTATAAACCGTTTAACATAAGACATTAATACACCCATCTGTAATCTAATTTACATAAATTTATCATGGTTTGAAGAAAAGGAGTTGAGGAAAATCCAATGTTCTAGACAATTATTATTAATGGGAAAAATTTTCCCAAGAAAATTGTACTATCTTCAAAATAATGCTAGAGAGATTAATTCAAAAAGAGAAAAAAGAGAAAACTGATTTTCAAAGCTTCAAGAGTCGTGAGTTAAAAAATATAATTCAAAGTGAACTTAAGAAGTGCAAAAGAGAAGAAAAAAAGGAAATCGAAATCAAATTCTTTTTGGGTTTGACAAGGAATGCAAAATGGCAAGGAAAACCTTGAAAAAGGCAGGAAAGGAAAAGATGAATGTAAAATTATATAAATAGATCTTAAAAATGGAAAAAGACAAGTTCCCTGAGGATCAAAACAACTACAAAGCTTTTCACATTACATGAGGTGGAGATTGGAATTAAGAAGTTGAAAACAGGGAAGACAAAGGGCTAGGTTGAACTTCAAGCAGAGTATCTAAAATGGGGAATGAACTCTCTTGCACTGCACAACATGGAAATATTCAACAACATCATTCAACAAGGATTCCCAAGACACTGGACAACTAGCCTAGATATACCCCTTTTTAAAAGTGGTGACAATAACAATCCTTCTAATTATAGAACCATTGTGATCAATCCTTTGTTTGCAAAGCTTTTCAGCAATGTGGTAGAAAATATAGTTAGTAAGTGGGAAGAAGTAAAAGAAAAGAGGGCAAAAGGACAAGTGGGTTTTAGGTCGAAGATTTCTATAGTGGATTAGGGTATCACGCTGAGATACATTATTGAAAAGGTTTGGGGAGAAAAGAAGAATTATTTTTTTGCTTTGTTGACTTCAAAAATTCATTTGACACAGTCCCTAGAGTTAAGATGTGGGGTATAATGGAAGAACTTCAAATTCTTTTGCATTATAGAGTCCTTTTCCATAGGATTTATGACGAGCTGGATGTCAAAATTAGAAATTCGGTGGGAATTTTGGAAAGCTTTAGAAGTGACATTAGAGTCAAGCAAGGTTAAATCTGGAAGAGTGATTAAATCTGTAAGTTGGAGATGGTGTTTGGTTGGGGGAGTTTGTGATAAATCTTCTTTTATATGTTGATGATCTTATATTGATTGTTAAATCTACCCATAGGTTGCAGATGTGCCTATATTTCCTTCAAAAATTTTGTAGAGGAGTGGGGATGCAAGTCAATACTAGTAATACCAAAACAGTGATTTTCTCTAATAAAAGGAAGCAAGGCCAACATAAGTTCTCCTTTGAAGGAAGCATTCTTGAAGAAGTAAATGAGTACAAGTACCTCGAGATTGATTTTAACAACAAGCTTAATTGGGAGGATTGTAGAAAGAAAATAAGTTTAGGAGGGTGGAAATCATTATATTCTCTTCAAAATAGATGTAGAAAGTTAAATTTATGGGATTGGAAAATTATTAAAGTGCGTTTTGGACTCCTAGTTTGTCCAGTGATGCTATATGGGTGTTAATTGTGGTCTAGCAGCGCCCCCATCTCAAAATGGAAACAAATTGAGAAAATCCAAAAGCATTTAATCATGAGCAAGTTCAAAATAAAAATTTCAGTTTCTTATGAGATAATGTTGAGTGAAACAAGAGTAACTCTCATCGAAACAATTGCTATGGTGCGGCCCATAAGGTATCTAAAAATAATTGAGAAAATGGGAGTAGGTAGATGGCTTAATGTTATCTTCAATGAATGAATGAGTGAAATAAAGAAAACTTGGATGAGAAAAAACTACACATGGATGAAAAAATGGAATATATACCTCAATGTTTGTCCAACAATAACAAGGAGCTAAATAATTTTGTTCTGGGAAAATTTTGTAGACATGGATGGGAAAAAGAGTTGGGCTGAAAGAAGAAATACTACATTGAGGAATTCAACCCTACATGTGATCTCTAACAAAAAGAGTACATTGGAGCTAGCATTCTGTGGAGGGAAAAGGTTCTTATTGCTCTATTAATAACCGACTCGCATCAACTTCAGCGTGAAGCAGAACAGTGGAGAAGGCTGAAAGAAGCTTGGAAAGAACGGGTCTATACATTTTTCACGTATGGGGCATGCAATTGGAAAAGCATTTAATTTTGGAATGTGATGCATTTAGGAAAGTCAAAGAAAATTGTGGCAATATGTTATGATCAGTTCCTTGGCATTGCCTTTTCAGCGAGGGGACTGTTAGAAGGCTGGGCCAGCTCATCATCAATTTGAATATGGGAATGATTGATTTGCAAAAGGAAAAAAACATCCACATGCTTTTTGTATAAATATATATATTTTTAAATTTGATAAACATTCTATTAATATTCAGAAATATGATAATAATAATAAAAAAGTCAATTGTTTGACCTCTCAGATTCCAAGATACTCTTCTAATCTACAATCCACATAAAGATGTCCTTTGAAAAAAAAACAATAATTAAAACACTTTAGATTATATTTTATCTTCTAAAATGGATGGAGTCTCATACCCTTTCCTTAAATGTTATATTTATTGATACAATGAATCTCAACCCACCTATCATAGTTGATAGACATATGTCGTAAATTATCATAGTTACATGGATTGTAATTGGTAAACAATTTGATTGGTTGGTTGTCGAAATGAAATGATATTTTAACATCCACAAGAATAAAAATAGCAGTTAACCACAAAATAACTGCTTAGCATCCTAACCCAACTTGTCCTTTCCAACTGCCATGCCAACTAGGCTAATACATTCCATTGACTTAGCACACAACATTCAATTTGATTTTTCAGTACAATTGAGTAGTATTGCTTTCAAATAATGCATCACATTATCACAATACACCCAAAATATGGACTACACATAATGCAAATACAATTATCATTGCATTAATCAAGAAAGAGTTATTAAAAAATAATGATAATTTTATCTAATAAATTATAAATATAAAGAAAAACCTACCTATGAGGAATCTGCAACTAATGCCAAAGAAGTCAAAGCCCCTTCCTGTACCATATTCTTCCCATTCTGTGATTACAAAAACCATCAATCACAACACTGAATTTTTTGGCAATTAACCTCTTCAAAAGATAAATTCCAACTTAATATAACTGAAGAAGGACAATTAACCTGATTGCAATCCCATCAAGGTAAGGTACCAAAATATCAGGGGTGCACCGTCCACTTAAGTTCAAGAATGTAGTTGTTGCATGTGGCTCTGAAAATTATAGTTTGAGTCCCCAAAACTGCAGTAATTCGGTAACAAGATAAATATTACAATATAAGTAACATAATAGAATGTTGTTTGTATAAAAAATGTAGCTAGAGAAATAATAGCGTCCACAAACATTCACCTGGACATGGGGGTTTTGAAAATCACCCAAAGCATAAATAACAGCAAGAACGAGTCTTGAGCGAAACTGTTCTTGCAACTCTAGACCCAAATCTGTGGAAATATGGCCTAGAAAATTGATGGACACCCATCGTACTCGGGGATGAGGATCTTTGAAATAATTCAATGCCATGTTTACCATTGGTTGAATTTTTTTTCTCATAACCTCTATCCACAAAAGGTCGGAGTCATTTAGGAATCGGTCTGAATGGTTACAAAAAGAACGATCTATCAACAAATTGCGTCGATATATAACGTGATATTATCACAACCTTCAGCAATTTGTGCATGTGTTGTTTGGGAAGAGACAGACACTGAATCTTTCACGCTAATGGTCATGACCTAAGAACAACCATCCCAAGCTGCAATGAAACTACCATGTGAAGTGACAACAATTGAGGAGAAGTGAGGAAAATTGAAGACATCTAGAGGATCGACATGCAAGTGTTCATACATCAATAAGCCATCTATATTATGACCCATGTGTATGTTTACACATGACGGTAGCCTAGCGACCCTTTTATATTCTTAATATTTTTAAACATAAAATGTTAACAAAATAATGTTAGCATTATTCTAACATTACTTAATTGAAAGTGAAACTTTGGCATTTGTCCTAAATTTGTTTACACCTTGCCTAGATATGAGGCCAATAAGACCTCTAAATTCCTTATTGGTTGACATAGCCACTGGAAAAAGCTCATGAGGTGAGGAAAATAATCTTATTGAAATTAAATTGAAAAAATGGATAAATTTAAGCTCATAGGCTGAGAAAAATAACCTTATATAAATTAAATTGAAGACGTTCCTCAAAATATGTAGGGATGCATCATTAATTCTTGTTTTTTCCTTTCACTGGGCAATGACGCATCCTTACTATTTATTCAATGAGATCGGTTCCCTTCTTCACCTTGTCCTAAGGATGAACCACATTATATGGTTCGAAACGTCGACTAATCCTAATGATGTGATTAATCCGAAATAAATTTAGCTACATTATGGATCACAAAAGACTTAGATCTAACATTATTACCCTACAGAGAAGGGAAATAGCCGATAAGGCTTATCAGTTTGAGTGGGCTTAATTTCAAGTGGCTAAGAAGAAACTTGATCTCACGTTCCTCAAAATATGTAGGGATGCATCATTAATTCTATTTTTTTCCTTTCACCAGGAGTCACGACACATCCTTACTATTATTAAATGAGATCGGTTCCCCTATTCACTTTCTCCTGAGAATGAACCACATTAGATGGTTTGAAACATCAACCAAATCCTAATGATGTGATTAATCTGAAAGACATTTATCTACATTATGAATCACAAAAGTCTTAGATCTAACATTATTACCCTACATGGAAGGGAAATGGTTGATAAGGCTCGTCGTTTTGAACAAGCTTGATTGCAAGTGGCTAAGAATAAACATAATCTCATGTTCTTCAAAGTATGTAGGGATGCATCATTAATTTTATTTTTTGCCTTTCACCAGGCAATGATGCATCCTTAATATTTATTCAATGAGATCGGTTCCCTTATTCACCTTGTCCTGAGGATGAACCACATTAGATGATTCAAAACATTGACCAAATCCTAATGATGTGATTAATCTGAAAGAAATTATCTACATTATGGATCACAAAAGTCTTAGATATAATATTATTACCCTATAAAAAAGTGAAATAGATGATAAGGATCGTCAGATTGAACACGCTCAATTGCAAGTGGCTAAGAAAAAATCCGATCTCACATTCCTCAAAAGATGTAGGGATGCATCATTAATTCTGGGTTTTGACTTTCACTTAGCAATGATGCATCATTACAATTTATTCAATGAGATCGGTTCCCTTATTCACCTTTTCCTGAGAATGAACCACATTAGATGGTTCAAAACTTCAACCAAATCCTAATTATGTGATTAATACGAAATACATTTATCTACATTATGGATCAAAAAAGTCTTAGATCTGACATTATTACCCTACATGGAAGGGAAATGGCTAATAATGCTCATCAGTTTGAGCGGGCTCGATTTCAAGTGGCGAAGAAGAAATCTGATCTCACGTTCCTCAAAATATGTAGGGATGCATCATTAATTCCATTTTTTTCCTTTCACTAGGCAAAGACGCATCCTTATTATTTATTAAATTAGATTGGTTCCCTTCTTCACCTTGTCTTGAGGATGAACCACATTAGATGGTTTGAAACTTCGACCAAATCATAATGATGTGAGTAATCCGAAAGACATTTATCTACATTATGGATCACAAAAGTATAATATCTAACATTATTACCCTACACGGAAGGGAAATGGATGATGAGGCTCGTCAATTTGAGAAATCTCAATTGTAAGTGGCTAAGAATAAATTCGATCTCACGTTCCTCAAAATATGTTGGGATGCATCATTAATTCTGGATTTTTCCTTCACCGGGAAATTATGCATCCTTACTATTTATTCAATGAGATTGGTTCCCATCTTCACCTTGTCCTAAGGATGAACCACAGTATATGGTTTGAAATGTTTATCAAATCCTAATGATGTGATTAATCTAAAAGACATGTATCTATATTATGGATCACAAAAGTATTAGATATAACATTATTACCATGCACGAAAGGGAAATAGTTGACCAGGCTCGTCAGTTTGAGCGGGCTCGTTTGCAAGTGGCTAAGAAGAAATTTGATCTCACGTTCCTCAAAATAAGTAGCGATGCATCATTAATTTCGATTTTTCCTTTCACCGGGAAATGACGCATCCTTACTATTTATTCAATGACATCGGTTCCCTTATTCACCTTGTCCTGAAGATGAACCACATTAGATGGTTTGAAACTTCGACCAAACCCTAATGATGTGATTAATCCAAAATAAATTTATCTACATTATGGATCACAAAAGTCTTATATCTAACATTATTACCCTACACGGAAGGGAAATGGCTGATAAGACTCGTCAGGTTGAGCGGGCTCGATTGCAAGTGGTTAAGAAGAAATATGATCTTACGTTCCTGAAAAGATGTAGGGATGCATCATTAATTCTAGATTTTTCCTTTCACGGGGTAATGATGCATCCTTACTATTTATTCAATGAGATCGGTTCCCTTCTTCACCTTGTCATGAGGATGAACCACATTAGATGGTTCGAAATGTCGACCAAACCCTAATGATGTGATTAAACCGAAAGACATTTATCTAAATTATGGATCAAAAAATTCTTAGATCTAACAGTATTACCCTACAAGGGAAATAGCTGATAAGGCTTGTCAATTTGAGTCAGATCAATTGCAAGTGGCTAAGAAGAAATATGATCTTACGTTCCTCAAAAGATGTAGGGATGCATCATTAATTCGTGTTTTTTCCTTTCACGAGGAAATGACGCGTCCTTACTATTTATTCAATGAGATCGATTCCCTTGTTCACCTTATCTTGACGATGAACCACATTAGATGGTTTGAAACGTCAACCAAATCATAATGTTGTGATTAATCCGAAAGGAATTTATCTACATTATGGGTCACAAAAGTCTTATATCTAACATTATTACCTACACGAAAGGGAAATGGCTGATAAGGCTCGTCAGATTGAGCGGCCTCGATTGTAAGTTGCTAAGAAGAAATATGATCTCAAGTTCATCAAAATATTTATGGATGCATCATTAATTATGGTTTTTTCCTTTCATCGGGCAATGACACATCCTTACTATTTATTCAATGAGATCGATTGCATTCTTCACCTTGTCCCGAGGATGAGCCACATTAGATGGTTCAAAACGTTGACCAAATCCTAATGATTTGATTAATCGAAAAGAAATTTATCTATATTATTGATCACAAAAGTCTTAGATATAATATTATTGCCCTGATAAGGCCCTTCAATTTGAGTGGGCTCGATTGCAAGTGGCTAAGAATAAATATGATCTCACATTCCTCAAAAGATGTAGGGATGCATCATTAATTATGGTTTTTGCCTATCAGTGGGAAACGACGCGTACTTATTATTTATTTAATGATATCGGATCCCTTCTTCACCTTTTCCTGAGGATGAACCACATTAGATGGTTTGAAACGTCAACCAAATCCTAATGATGTGATTAATATGAAAAAAAATTATCTACATTATGGATCAGAAAATTCTTAGATCTAACATTATTACCCTACACGGAAGGGAAATGGCTGATAAGGCTCGTCAATTTGAGCAGGCTCGATTACAAGTGGCTAATAATAAATTTGATCTCGCGCTCCTCAAAATATGTGGGCATACATCATTAATTTCAGTTTTTGCCTTTCACCAGGCAATGACACATCCTTACTATTTATTCAATGAGATTTTCTCCCCTCTTCACCTTTTCTCGAGGATGAACCAGATTAGATGGTTCGAAACTTTGACCAAATCCTAATGATGTGATTAATCCAAAGATATTTATCTACCTTATGGATCACAAAATTCTCAAATCTAACATTATTACCTTACACAGAAGGGAAATGGCTGATAAGGCTCATCAGTTTGAGCAGGCTCGATTGCAAGTGGCTAACAAGAAATTTGATCTCATGTTCCTCAAAATATGTAGGGATGCATCATTAATTATGGTTTTTCCTTTCACTGGGAAATGAGGCATCCTTACTATTTATTTAACGAGATCAGTTCCCTTCTTCACCTTGTCCTGAGGATGAACAACATTATATGGTTCAAAACGTCGACCAAATCCTAATGATGTGATTAATCGGAAAGAAATTTATCTATATTATTGATCACAAAAGTCTTAGATCTAATATTATTGACCTACACGGAAGGGAAATGGCTGATAAGGCTCTTCAGTTTGAGTGGGCTTGATTGCAAGTGGCTAAGAATAAATCTGATCTCACGTTCCTCAAAAGATGTAGGGATGCATCATTCATTCTGGTTTTTTCCTGTCAGTGGGAAACAATGTGTCCTTATTATTTATTCAATGATATCAGCTCCCTTCTTCACCTTGTCCTGAGGATGAACCACATTAGATGGTTTGAAACGTCAACCAAGTCCATGATGTGATTATTATGAAAGACATTTATCTACATTATGGATCAGAAAAGTCTTAGATCTAACATTATTACCCTACATGGAAGGGAAATGGCTGATAAGGCTTGTCAATTTGAGTAGGCACGATTGCAAGTGGCTAAGAAGAAATCTGATCTCACGCTCCTAAAAATATGGGGGGATACATCATTAATTTTGGTTTTTTCCTTTCACTTGGCAATGACGCATCCTTACTATTTATTCAATGAGATTTTCTCCCCTCTTCACATTTTCCCGAGGATGAACTAGATTATATGGTTCGAAACTTCAACCAAATCCTAGTGATGTGATTAATCCAAAGATATTTATCTACATTATGGATCGCAAAATTCATAGATCTAACATTATTACCCTACATAGAATGGAAATGGCTGATAAGGCTCGTCCGTTTGAGCGGGCTCAATTGCAAGTGGCTAAAAAGAAATATGATCTCATGTTCCTCAAAATATGTAGGGATGCATCATTACTTCTGGTTTTTCCTTTCACTAGGCAATGAGGCATCCTTAATATTTATTCAACGAGATCAGTTCCCTTCTTCACCTTTTCCTGAGGATGAACCACATTATATGGTTCGAAACTTCGACTAAATTCTAATCATGTGATTAATCCAAAAGACATTTATCTACATTATGGATCACAAAAGTGTTAGATCTAACATTATTACCCTACACAAAAGGGAAATGGCTGATAAGGCTCCTCAGTTTGAGCAGGCTCGATTGCAAGTGGCTAAGAATAAATTTGATCTCATGTTCCTCAAAAGATGTAGGGATGCATCATTAATTCTGGTTTTTTCCTTTCACTGGGAAATGACACATCCTTACTATTTATTCAATGAGACCAATTCCCTTCTTCACCTTGTCCTGAGGGTGAACCACATTATATGGTTTGAAACATCGACCAAAACCCAATGATGTGATTAATCCTAAATATATTTATCTACATTATGGATCACAAAAGTCTTAGATCTAACATTAATACCCTATACGAAAGGGAATTGGTTGGTAAGGCTCGTCAGTTTAAGCAGGCTCGATTGCAAGTGGCTAAGAAGAAACCTGATCTCACATTCCTCAAATGATATAGGGATGCATCATTAATTTTGGTTTTTTCCTTTCACTGGGAAATGATGCATTCTTGCTATTTATTCAATGAGATCGGTTCCCTTATTCACCTTGTCCTAAGGATGAACCACACTAGATGGTTTGAAACGTCGACCAAATCCTAATGATGTGATTAATGCGAAAGAAATTTATCTACATTATGGATCACAAAAGTCTTAGATCTAGCATTATAACCCTACACAGAAGGGAAATGCATGATAAGGCTCATTAGATTGAGCGGGATTGATTGCAAGTGGCTAAGAAGAAATCTGATCTCACGTTCCTCAAAAGATGTAGGGATGCATCATTAATTCTGGTTTTTTCCTTTCACCGGGAAATGACGCATCCTTACTATTTATTCAATGAGATCGGTTCCCTTCTTCACCTTGTCCTGAGTACGAACCACATTAGATGGTTTGAAATGTCGACCAAATCTGTAATATTCCCAATTTTCCACAAGATAATTGGAATATTAGAATTCTTAATTTTCATAACTAATTAAGTGAATAAGAGGGTGGAGGGACCCATAACCCCTTAAGATGAATAAGATCCACTTTTTTCATTTGAATTTGGATTAATTAGATATAGATCTACATTATGGAGTAGTGGAGTAGCTTTTTAATGAGAGAGGAGTGGAGATCATGTCTCATTTATGAGAAATATCATGGAGGTTGAAGCAGTCAAATAAGATCATGGAGGGAATCAAATGTAAGATCATAGAGCATTTATGATGAGATGATGGAGGAATTAGTTCATTTAATGCACACTTGATGGAAAGGGTGATCATTACATGCATACATGATGGAGATCATGGAGAGACAATGTAGTCAACATGGAGACCCATGTCCACATGTATAGCATAGTTATGAGGTGGGTCAAGGCATGGGAAGGCTCATAATCTATGTAAAGAAGATGAAGGCACAATAGAAGGCATGTTTTGTATTACTTATTTTTGATCTTTTCAGATCTAGATTTTTCATGTGACATTTCTATGCATGCTTAGGTTGTTTACCTAAGTCTTCAGTGTTGTTTAGCACAAGGTGTTTCTGAGCAGGAATCCCACCCTTACCCATGGGGGACTTCAAGTGCCTACTCTGGGAAGGTTTCTATTGGGAATATTTCATCATCCGGCATTGGTGTCATCTTCAGCCACACTCATATGTGCTTCCAGCTGCAGGAATAATGCATTTTTACATCAGGGTTTGAGAGGAGGAGGTTGTCCTTTAGTATTTTAGCTGAGGAACCAGTGAAGGATTCATTCTATCACCTTGAGATTCAAGATAAACCTTCGAGTTATTTAGATCTATATCAGGCATCAAGCCATCCATAATACATCTCCCGACAGTAGAAGTTCCATTAGGAATTGCACAGTCCAATCTTACAGATCCAGGGGAGAAGGGAAGTTTCTATCATTTCAGTTAGGAATCCTGTGAGGGATCATCCCCTAACTTTGGTATCATTGTTTGCATCAGCCTTGAGATTATTTGATGCATTCTACACTAGGATTTATCACCTCCCTCCCTTACATCATAGTTTTTCCAGCAGCTGCATATTCAGTTGTTGCATCTTGAGGAGGAGGAAGAAGAAGCAAGATCACAAGCTTCCATCTTGGAGATGTGAAGGAGGGATCAGCCCTAAAATATTTGATCTAATTTTTACTTCAGTTTAGCCATCTTACATTCAGATCTAGCTTTAGATCTACATAACTTAGCAGTCAAGGGATCAAACCCTAGAAGGGTGAATTTCCAATCTCATACATCTGGAATTTCCTTTCTGGGTTATCTTAGGTTTCCATCATAGTGCCTAGATCTAGAATATTGGCATCATCAGAGCTCCATATCACCATAGATATTCATTTTCCTTTTAACCAGCAGTCATAAGTACATCATTTGCTAAAGGGATAGCAAAGTATTTTCTCCAAGAGCTCTCCAGTCACGCAATGCCTCCTTTGAGGAGATTCCAGGGTCATTCTAGGCCACTTGTTTGGCTTGAGTGCATTTTTCTTGAGCACTGTTGTAATTGTAATCCATCTCTAATGAATAAAATGGCTCACCTATTATGTATATCCTATGATTGTTAAATATTTACGTGTACATGATCTGCGTTTCAAATATTGTGTTTGTGTATCAATGCATTATTCCATTTTTGGATATTACAGTGGTATCAGAGCATGATCTTTGGCTCAGCTTGTGGAAATTATTGACATCATAATAAAAAATAATAATAGATATCTACTATGGAGGGATTAAGTTTTTCCATGTCTCTCTTTATAATTATGAAGGATCTCTGGAAGGAGATCAATGAAATGAAGAGATAAAGGCAAAGAGAAACCTCAAGAGGGTTTGAGGATGAATAAGGTCGCAATAATTCTTATCAGCAGCAAAGAAGACCGAAGAAGCAAAGAGCTTCACATCATTCTACTATATCCCCTTTATTTGAGAAGGAAGGAGAAGGGTATGAATGTGAAGGAGACTTGGGGTATGAGACCATAATAAAATATCTTTTTGAGTACAAGTCACAGCCAAGAGCATTGAAGAAGAATCTCTCTCTCCAATAGTTTTTGTAACTCAAAGAAGAGAGGAGATCCCAAATTAGCAATAGAAGAAAGAGGCATAGATTATTATTGCCTACATTCGATGGATCTTCCACAAGAACATTGAGAGCTTAGAGGGAAGAATTATATACCTTATTTCTGCAATATCATATAGCAGAAAGAGAGGTTGTGGAGTTTGCAGCGCTGCACCTATAAGGTGAATCAAGATATTGGTGGCTCAGTCACTTGTCCCATATGAAAGTGTCTGCTTACGCAGATTTCATTCAAAGATTGAAGAAGAGGTATGGTAGAAAGAAAAAAGAGACATATCACATAGTGACATTGTTAGGTCCCTATATTACTAGTATAGTCCCTTATTGTTCTTAGTGTAACCCCCTTATTTTTATTTTTGTACCCCTGTAACCCCAATATTGTTATTATTGTGCCCTTATATTATTATTGTTAGGTTGCCAAGGATACTATTGTGACCCCATGGAATCCTATATATAGAAGGAGGTTTTGTCATTTGTATCATCAAAGAATTGTTCATTTATGTAATGTATTGTAGTTTTCCCCTTCGAAGTGGCTAATTTCTAAGGCGTTAATCTCACTTTTCCTCTATTTTTAGAGCTGGTTTCATAACATTTGGTATCAGAGCTTTGGATTATAGAGTTTCACTGCTCCAAACAGGTAGTCGTGGAATTTTTGATATAATGTTTTTTCTACAAAGGTACAAAAGCTAAATTTTTTACAAAGCGAATTTGAAATCCTTAGGAACATCGTGTAAACTTTTCAGATCTTGGTTCGCAATATTTTCAGAGATATGATTTGTGGAAGTTAGTAATTTTTTCAGGCTCGCGAATTTAACCTAAACATTTCATCGTGGAATTTTCTCTATAAATTTTTTTTTACTAAGTTTTAGAAGCTGGAATTTTTATAGAGCAAAGCCAAAATCTTGAGGAACGTCATGTAAACATTAGAGATCTTGGTTCACAGTATTTTTGGAGATATGATCTGTGGAAGTTAGGTTTTTTCACGCTCTCGAATTTCATCTCAAAGAGGTGACTGTGGGAAAATCATCATAACTCTCTCTCTCTGAGTATCAGATTTGAATTCTGTAAAAAGTGGCCGCAAGTACACGGACTTTATTTTCCTGTGTATCAATTTCAAAGCCTAAGGAGGAAGTAGTGACACGTGGCATGCCTTACAAGTTCTCTCTACTAAACCAGTCCATAATTAGGCCCTTGTGGGAGATTCGTCATAACTTTTTCTTGAAGAATCCAAATCAGGTCAGACCTATGGCATTTAAAATAAGCTTCATAGTGCTACTACAAGGCCTAATCTAAGATATTGATAATTCTAAATCACAGAGATAATTTAGTTTCAAAATCGAGCTCCTCAAAAGCAAGAAAATGTGTGTATTTTTTTCTGAATTGCATAAGTCTTGTGTGAAAAATCAGTTTGAATTGATTCCAAGGGCATATTGTAGAATATATATCAGAATTGGGTTCTAAAATTCCCCCTAAAAAATAATTCAACACCCATTAATCCTTTAGAAGGCTCTACTATTACTCATGAAGACGAAGAATGGAAACATGACATATCAAAATTACAACAACAAGTGCACCAAATTTCGCTCTTGCAAAGAGAAACAAAAAATGAAATGGAATTTTTGAAGAAAGGCGTGGAAGCTAAGATGGGTGGTTTGAAGAAAGGCATGGAATATAAGATGGATGGCATGGAAGCTAGGATGGAGGGCATGGAAGCTGGCATGGAAACTAGGATGGATGACATGGAAGAAAACAAATGAAAGACAACATGGAAAACAATAAGAATGATTTAAAATTAGACATGGAAGGTTTGACAAAGTTGATACAAGACATTTTTCCTAATGGCGAAAATATAGATGAGAAAAAAATAAACGTAATCATGATTTCATAAAATCTAATGTTGGATGGAAGAACCACCATATTGCAAAGATGGATATGAGGAAGTTTGATGGCAAGGATCCTGTAACATGGACACTACAAATCGAGCAATATTTTGATCTCAATAATGTGCAAAACACACAAAATGTATGCATTGCAACTTTACATTTAAAAAAAAATACATTTGTATGGTATCAATGGCTTTTCTCACGTAAAAAAATTATCACTTGGTCAATTTTTACGAAGGAAATGATAACACATTATGAGGATACAAAGAGCACCACCTTCTTTATCCAATTGATAAATATCAAACAAAAGGGTTCAGTGGTGGAGCACATTGATGACTTCCAAAAATTGAATATAAGGGTAGCTGATTTTCCAGAGGAACACAGGATTGATGTCTTCATAGGGACTTTAAAGGATAACCTCCAACGTGAAGTTCGCATTTGGAAACTTGATTCATTCGAGAAGGCATTTAGATTGGCAAGAAAAAATGAATGTAAAATTGTGGCAACAAGGAAGCCTACCACTCACATCTATAAAGATGGAAGTGTTGCTACTCCTAGACTTCCACAACCTACAAGGTTGACACCACAACAATTGGAAGAAAAAATAGCAAAAGGGCTTGACTACAATTGTGATAGAAAATACACTAAAGGTCATAAGTGTGCTGAGAAGAAATTATTTTACATAGATTTTCAAGAGGAGGATGAAAATGAACAAGAAACTTCAAAAGAATAGGATATACACCAGGAACCAACCCTAGAAGAAGAAGAAATGAGTCTGATCATACTGTGTAATGCATTGGCAGGAATTACTATTCCTCAAACTCTCAAGATAGAAGGACATATCAAGAAGAAAAAGGTAATATTGATGATTGATTCGAGTAGTACCCATAATTTTATTCATCGTAAGGTATCCAAGGAATTGAATTGTTTACTATACCCAACACTAGAATGTCAAGTGATGGTTGCAAATGGAGGAACTATAAATTTCTCTGGAAAATGCCATAATATCAATATAAACATGGGGGAATATATAGTCCAATGTTTTCCATTCCAATGGGAGGTGCTGATGTTGTACTAGGAGTACAATGGTTACAATCTTTGGGGATGGTAGCTTTTAATTTTCAAGAAATTTACTTGAAATTTTTTTCAGAAGGAAAGGAAGTCGAATTACAGGGTATCGCGGGGAAGCCAAGAAAGATAATAAGCTCTAATGTCATGACAAAGCTTCTGAATAAATAACGAGGCATAATTGCAGAATTATGCTCACTAGAAATTCCAACATCGAAATCATCTATTTCTCCAGATCTCCAAAAAGTCTTGGAAAATCATTCCAAGGTGTTTGAAACTCGCAAAGGACTCCCAACTATTCATGATCATGATCATGTTATTCATTTGATTCCAGGAAGTGTTCCTCCAAACATTAGGCCTTACATATATTGTTATGTCCAAAAGAGCGAAATTGAACGTATGATTGCAGAAATGTTAGAGGTTGGTATAATTCAACCTAGTCAAAGTTCTTTCTCTACTCTAGTAGTATTGGTGCACAATAAGGATGGATCATGGTGCATGTGTCCGGATTATAGGGAGCTAAATATGCTCACAATGAAAGATAAATTTCCCATACCTGTGATTGATGAAATATTAGATGAATTACATGGAGCAATTTATTTTACCAAGTTGGATCTTCATTCAGGATATCATCAAATTAGAATGAAGACTGAAGATATTTCGAAAACAAAATTTCAAACTCATGAGGGTCATTATGAATTTCTGGTCATGCCAATGCACCTTCTACATTTCAAGGGTTGATTAATTTCATTTTCAAACCCTTCCTTAAAAAATTTGTGCTAGTATTTTTTGATGATATAATAATCTACAGCGGGTCTTGGAAGGATCATGTTCAACATGTTGACAGGGTGCTCAAACTATTGGAGGAGAAAAAATTATATGCAAAAACATCCAAATGTTTCTTTAGAGTACAAGAGGTGGAATATGTGGGTCATATTGTATCTCATGAGGGTGCTAAGGTTGATCCTAACAAAATTAAATCCATTAAGGAATGGACAGTCCCCATAACCATAAATCAGTTGCGAGGATTTCTTGGGTTAACAGGGTATTATCGCAAGTTTGTTAAGAATTATGGGAGAATAGCAGCACCTCTAACAACATTATTGAAGAAATATGCATTTTCATGGACTCCTGAAGCAACTAAGGCCTTTGAACATATTCAAGAGGCAATTTTCCTAGCATCAGTCTTAGCTATGCTAGACTTCACAAAAACCTTTATTGTGGAATGTGATGCCCCAGGAAATGGAATTTGTGATGTTTTAATGCAATAAGGAAGACCCATTTATTTTGAAATTCTTCCAATCAAAGGAAATTATTTACAGAAATCTATTTATGAGAAGGAAATGTTGGAAATACTACATGCACTAAAGAAATGTCGACCATACCTAATGGGAAGACACTACAAGGTAAAAATTGATCATGATAAGTCTTAAACACTTTTTGGAACAAATACTATCTTCAGAAGAGTAGCAGAAATGGGTCACAAAGATGTTAGGTTATGACTTTGAAATCATCTACAAAAAAGGGAAGCTAAATATTTTTGCAAATGCACTCTCAAGAAAGGATGAAGAGGTGGAAGAATTTCTTTGTGCCATTTCTATTATCCAACCAGATTGGATAACAAAGCAAGGGATGAATGGAAGAAGGACGAAGAAGTGTGGAAACTCATTCAAAAGTTGCAGCAAGATCCTAGTACATATGATACATTTAGTTGGAAAAATGATTCCTTATGGTACAAAGATCACTTGTATATTTGAAATAATTCCCAACTAAAACAAAAGATTCTTTTGGAATTTCACACTTCTCCTTTAGGAGGACACTCAAGATTTTTAAAAAACTACCACAGGGTGAAGAAAGAATTTTTTTGGGATGGCCTTAAATATGATATTCAAAATTTTGTGGCAGAATGTTCGGTTTGCCAGAAAAATAAAGTTGAGACAATTAAGACCTCGAGTCTTCTACAACCTTTATCCATTCCAAGTCAACATTGGGAGGAGATTTCAATGGATTTTATCACAGGTTTACCTAAGTCCAAAATAAAAAGTGTCATCATGGTGGTAGTTTCTAGACTTACCAAGTATGCACACTTTTTTGCATTATCTCATCCATTTAAAGCAAGTATAGTTGCTATTGCATTTATGGAAACTATTCAAAAGCTACATGGAAACCCAAATATTATTTTAAGTGATAGAGATCCCATTTTTATTGGAGATTTTTGGACGAAATTATTTTCTTGTTTAGGTACCCAACTAGCTCATAGCTCATCTTATCATCCTCAATCTGATGGTCAAACTAAGATAGTGAAAAAATGTTTGGAAGGATATCTTCGTTATTTTTTATCTGATAAGAAAACACAATGGGTTAAGTGGTTACCTCTCATTGAATGGTGGTATAAAACTTTATCCATACTGTAGCAAAAATGACCCCATTTATGGCACTTTATGGATATCCACCGTCCATCACATCATCTTTAAGAGAAAATTCTAAGGTTCAAGCAATGGAAGATCACATCGAGCATCAACAAGAAGTTCTCCAACTCTTAAAGGATACCTTAGTTTGGCACAAAATTGAATGAAACAATAAGCACATCAACATCGCAGTGAGAGAATTTTTGATGTAGGACATTGGGTATTTTTACGACTACAACCAGACAAACAAATTTTCCTCAAGCAAGCTAAGAAGGATAATAAATTATCACCAAATTACTATGGTCCTTACAAGGTGTTGCTAAATATTGGTACTATGGCATAAAAATTTGAGCTTCCTGCTTCTTCGCGAGTGCATATAGTTTTCCATGTTTCATGCTTAAGGAAGGTTATAGGTGACAAACTTCCAGTTCAAACAATATTGCTAGAACTTGATGAGGAAGGAAAAATCATATTGGAACCTGAAGAAGTCTCGGAAAAAAGAACGCGACAACTATGAAATCGATCAATTTCAGAGTATCTCATCAAGTGGAAGAACTTGTCCACTGAAGATTCTACATGAGAGGATGAGAATTTTATACGAAAACATCCAGATCTACTCACGCATCGAGGAAAACAATTTTTTGAAGGAGAGGGGCACGTTAGGTCCTTATATTACTAGTATAGTCCCTTATTGTTGTTAGTGTAACCCCTTATTGTTATTGTTCCTATAACCCAAATATTATTATTATTGTGCCCTTACATCATTATTTTTAGATAGGCTAGGATTCTATTGTGACCACATGGACTCCTATATATAGAAGGATGTTTTTTCAATTGTATCATCCAAAAATTGTTCATTTATGTAATGTATTTTAGGTTCCCCCCTCGAAGTGGTTGATTTCTAAGGCATAGATCTCTCTTTTCTTCTATTTTTGGAGTTGGTTTCATAACATACATCTCCCATCATTAAGGATATATTTCATGAAGAGCCCAAGAAAGATGTCCTCATTATCACTCAGGAGGAGGAGCATCTACCACCACCAGTAGCTACAGATGTACTTACATCAGGAGGAGGATCACTTGTATCTTGGCAAGATGTTCTTGATTCCTTGACATTTGGAGCCCCATGAATGATTCATGAGATGCATGAGGAGGAGGCAGATTCCATCACTGGTACATTAATAGAGGAGCAGCCATCACTCTTACCTGCAGTTGGAGAGACCATTGCCCCGATTGGAGGAACTCTTGTGGTCTTGCAAGAGGTTCCCACACATTAGTTGATCCAAGGTTTTCAATCATTTCCATCCCATATTGTTTTAGTATCTCTTATTGAAGCTTGTGGGGACATGCCACTGATTTGAAGCAACAACTTATCACTGTGCAGAGGACCCTTAATCTAATCAAGGAAGATATGAAGAGCTATCCTAATTTATCATTATTAAGCTATACTCAACACTTTGAGTTGAAGTGTGGAGTTTCAGAATATGAGATGAGTATCATCCTATGTACAATGGTTGGCTATGAGTTTAGCATTGTGCCTTGCTATGAGACAACAAATACAACGTTGTTAATGAGAAAAAGTGATGAGAAGAGGACCCATTCATTGGTGGAGAATTCCAATGGAGGCTTCATTCATGAAGAATTGGAGATTTAGATGATAGATGGTAGACATATTTAAATGGGCAATCTTTTCCCCTTTCAAGCTGACGCTTTCTCAACGAGCATCTCACGGCTCAAAGAGAAACTTCTACTTGCAATAGAACCATAACCTTATTGGTTTTGGAGGGCCAATGATGAGAGGATCTCATGGAGAGACCTCAATGGAGGTGCACTTCAACATTTCATGGAGTGAAAAGCTATTCAGTTGGAGGATGTTGGTATTCCACATTGGGAGGATACCAATTTTGACCTTGGCATGATTCATCATCCATATTTATATGAATGGATCCGGATGAGGAGCAGGAGGTTTCCTACCTTCCTACAAATATATGATACTGGGCAACAAGAAGCATGGTTGCATTGGTTTCTTTTGGGTGAGTATGGATACTACCCAACATCTCACATTTCCAGGATCCATGCCATACATATCAATGATGATAGGCAACAGCAGGAGGCATGGATGCACTGGTTATTGATGAGAGAGTTTGGACATCACATGATATATCTTATGTCCTTGTATTTATGTTTTTTTGGGATATGTCTCATGTCTTTACATGTATTTATGTTTGGGATGTATCTCATCATTACACAACTCTCATATGATGTGGCAGTAGGGATATTGTTTATATTTGGCTGATGAGACATTCCACATGTCCATTAGAATTTTGTTACTCCATGACTTGAATCATGATGATGTAAGGTGGAAGCAAGAATCCTTGTTGTTGTGGTTACTTTTGGGAGAGTATGCGCTGATTTCTTCCCATAAATTGCATGATGATGATAGAGGATGGAAAGAAGAGGCCTTATAGCATTGGCTTCTGTTGGGGGATTATGATCATTGTACTTGGTATAATGATGATGTGATGGGGCAGCAAGATGCCTTATTAAGGTGGCTTATCTTGAGAGAATATTGGCACTACATTTGGTACACTGATGATGTGGTGTGGCAGCACGAGGCATTGTTGTGGTAGCTTCTTTTGAGAGAGTATGTCTCTCATATTTATATTGATGCATATTTGGCATGGCAATAAGAATAATTGTTTTGGTGGCTTATATTGAGAGAGTATGGCTCTCTTACTTGTTATCATGATGATCTAGCATGGCAACAGGAGGCTTTGCTGCAGTGGTTGTTGTTGGGAGAATATGGTTTGACATTGCTCATGTTTTCCCATATGTCTCTACTTCTTGTTTTTCACTATGTTGATGTTATGTTTTGATCCTACATGGCGAACAGGGCTAATGATATGAGCATTGATAGATGTAATCTACTCTATGTATCATGGGTTGGAGAGATATTTCATGAGTTGGGACTTTCCACTTTGGGAAGAAACCACTTAGTTTCATGTATCTCATGTATAGAGGAGATCTTTGGACATCATATGGTTGCCACTTGGAGATTCATTGGTGAGGATGGGTATCTAACTTTTCAGTTGGAGACCATTCTAGAGAGGCAAATTTGGAGCTGGACATGCATGACACATTGTGAAAGATGGGGAGACCTTCCATATGAGGATCCCCTTTGGAGCGAGGATGTTTTCTGTAGCATCCACTTTTTCAGCTGCATGAGGACAAGCAACATTTTTTCGGGGAGGACTATAATATTCCTAATTTTCCACAAGATAATTGGAATATTAGAGTTCTTAATTTTCATAATTAAGTAAGTGAATAAGAGGGTAGAGGGACCCATAACCCCTTAAGATGAATAAGATCCACTTTTTTCATGTGAATCTAGATTAATTAGATCTAGATCTACATTATGGAGTAGTGGAGCAACTTCTTAATGAGAAAGGAGTGGAGATCATGTCTCATTTATGAGAAAGATCATGGAGGTTGAAGCAATCAAATAGGATTATGGAGGGAATCAAATGTAAGATCATAGAGAATTTATGATGAGATGATGGAGGAAGTAGTGCATTTAATGCACACATGATGGAAAGGGTGATCATTACATGCATACATGATGGAGATCATGGAGAGACAACATAGTCAACACGGATACATATGTCCACATGTACAATGCAGTTATGAGGTGGGCCAAGGCATGGGAAGGCTCATAATCTATATAAATAAGATGAAGGATCAATAGAAGGCATACTTTGTATTATTTATTTTTTATCTATGTAGATCTAGATCTGTCATGTGACATTTCTATGCACGCTTAGGCTGCTTAGCTAAGTCTAAAATGTTCTTTAGTACAAGGTGTTTCCGAGTGGAAATCCCGCCCTTACCAATGGGGGACTTTGAGTTCCTACTCTGGGAAGGTTATTATGAGATTACATTCATCATCAGGCATTGGTGTCACATTATTCCTACTTTTTGCAGCCCACACATCTTCAAAAATAACACATTTCTGCATCAAGGTTTGAGAGGAGGAGGTTCTCCTTCAGTATTTCAGCTAAGGAACTGATGAAGGATTCATTCTATCACCTTGAGCTTCAATATAAGCCTTCCAATGCTTCATATCTATATCAGGAATCAGGCCATCCATCATACATCTCCCAGCAACAATAGTTCCATTAGGAATTGTGCAGTCCAGTCTTGCAGATCCAAGGGAGAAAGGAAGTTTCTATAATTTCAATTCGGAATCCTATGAGGAATCATCCCCTCACTTTGGTATCACCATTTGCATCAACTTTGAGCTTATTTTTTCATTCTACATCATGCTTGAACACCTCCTTGCCTTACAGTGCAGTTTTTCCAGTAACTGCATAGTCATTTGCTGCATCTTGAGGAGGAGGAAAAAGAAGTAAGATCTCAAGCTTCCAGCTTGGAGATTTGAAGGAGGGATCAGCCCTCAAAGCATAGATCTGATTTGTACTTCAGTTCAACCATCTTACATTCAGATCTAGCTTTAGATCTACAAAAACCAACAGTCAAGGGATCAAACCCTAGGAGGGTGAATTTCCAATCTCATAGATCTCGAATTTCCTTTCTGGGTTATCTTGGGTTTCCATCATAGTGCCCAGATCTATAATATTGGCATCATCAAAGCTCCATATCACCATATATCTGCATTTCCCTTTCATCCAGCAGTCATATGTACATCATCTATTGAAGGGACAACGCAGTATTTGCTCTAGCAGCTCTCCAGTTACGTAGTGTCTCCTTTGAGGGGATTCTAGGGTCATTCGAGGCCACTTGTTTGGATTGAGTGCATCATTCTTAAGAATTTTTTTTATTGTAATCCATATCCAATGAGTAAAATGGCTCACCTATTCTGTATATTCTATGATAATTAAATATTTATGTGTATATGATCTGTGTTTCAAATATTGTGTTTGTGTATCAATGCATTATTCCATTTTGGGATATTACAAAATCCTAATGGTGTGATTAATACGAAAGACATTTATCTACATTATGGATCACAAAAGTCTTAGATCTAACATTATTACCTTACATGGAAGGGAAATGGCTGATAAGGCTCTTCAGTTTGAGCGGGCTTGATTGCAAGTGGCTAAGAAGAATCTGATCTCACGTTCCTCAAAACATATATAGATACATCATTAATTCTGGTTTTTCCCTTTCACCAGGAAATGACACATCCTTACTATTTATTTAATGAGATCAGCTCCCTTCCTCACCTTGTCTTGAGGATGAACCACATTAGATGGTTCGAAACGTTGACCAAATCCTAATGATGTGATTAATCCGAAAGACATTTATCTACATTATGGATCACAAAAGTCTTAGATCTAACATTATTACCCTACATGGAAGGGAAATGGTTGATAAGGCTCGTCAATTTGAGCGGGCTCGATTGCAAGTGGCTAAGAAGAAATATGATCTCACGTTCCTCAAAATATGTAGGGATGCATCATTAATTCCAGTTTTTTCCTTTCACTGGGCAATGACACATCCTTACTATTTATTCCATGAGATCGGTTCAGTTCTTCACCTTGTCATGAGAATGAACCACATTAGATGGTTTGAAACGTCAACAAAATCCTAATGATGTGATTAATCCGAAATACATTTATCGACATTGGATAAATTTACTTTGTTTCCCTGTGTAAACTAATGTGCACAGACCAAATGATTACAATAGTCCCTAACCCTTAAGCAGCCCTCAAGCGACGGAGACTAATAATAATGATATTCGACTTTGGTTTATGTAGGTAAACATGTGTGAAATTTTAATAGATTCTCACTGTGTGAATATATTGTAGCTTTGATGTGTGTTAATAAACTGTACTAAATGTTTTGCTTGCATTAGCCAATTAGGTTTCAAATATCTATGACATATCAACTAAATGACGAGACCATATACTCGACTGTTGCAGATGGTATTGCTATTCAAATGCAGAATAATGATAACGATTATCAGTTGCTTTGGTGAATTGTTGTAAACAACAGTAGAGACATCATTTTACAGTTAGACGTAGACCAAACGAACCATGCAGGAGTTGTTGTTCGTAGCTAACAATTTGAGAGGGCATAACATCACTAGTTAGAAATAGTTTTAAATTTTCTTTACAGAATTATAGATGAGCAATATCTGTGTATCTGGTTAAATGTTCAACAATTTAATTATTTTTTATGGTTAAACAAATTCCACTAAAAACAAAACCTACACCGAAGCAAAACATTAGTCGATAAATTCATTTGATCCCGAGGAAAAAAAAATGTTATATATTATTTACTGCGGATTGCCATTATATTGAACTTACATGTAAGTGAATTTTTAACTATTGTTCAAGCTATTATTTAGGTTTTGTTTTTTTGAATTAATTTTTTTTGGGGACATTAGTGAAATTTTACTGAGATAAACTTACACATTCCCTCCATAT
>JAXQQM020088421.1:0-33676 GCA_034641835.2 Pinus albicaulis
AGGATGCTATTTGTGGATGGTTGGTAAAGTTGGAAAAATAGATGGACTTCTATTTTTAGACATATTGGGCGGAATCTATTTTTAGATTTCCATTCTAAAAATAGATATGTCGAATATTATTAGCTCTTAATAATATTTGGACTCTAAACATTATCTTATTCTCTTGGAGCACTTCAGTTAAGTGCACAGATGTGGCACAGCAGCTGAAAAAAGGAATTACGCTATTCCTAAGGGTTTATTGGAGCTATTGCATGAGGACTTCAGTTAGAACTCATGTGACAGAGTTTGGTGGAGTTGTAGAAGTAGTTAGTGGAGTTGTGTTCAGTTTAACTCAGTTAGACACAGTTGAGCTAGTTGTATCTAGTCTAACTAATTGATACACTAGTGAGAGTGGTGTGAATTAATTAATAATTAATTCACTAAATATTAACTCATTAATCAACTGAATAATACATCAGTTAACTACAGTGCATGGACAGTTCAGTGGAGACCAGTGGAGAGGGAGGTGAAAGAGAAATTGTGACTATCAATTGTGACTATAGTGTTGCATTGTTTTGCACCACACATTGATTGGAGATGCTAATGAGGATTGCGCAGTGCAAGCCAGGTAGATTCAAGTTCATTTAGAGCCATTCTTCAGCAGGGATTGCGTAGTAGAGGCATCTTAGCAGGTGGCAGAGATCGGTGCATGGGATTTGCTAGATCGGACCTGATTAGTGTGTAGCGATTGGATTGTACTGATAGCTTGTGATAAGCTTTGTATGAGGATTGTTACATGATCTCTATGACACATATTATATACAGATAGTTTTGGTTTTTAGCTTCAAGCTTTCCCGTTAAAACAACTGTGTTAATGTGTGTGAATTTTTATGGTTTCATGTGTGCATTGCAATTGATTTAATTTCCGCATGTGATGATCAATGGTGGAATAGATTCTATATTATGCATGAAGTTAAAATAGTGTGTGATCAGGAGAATCTTGGATATATAACGCATTAGTTATATAATTTCTACAGGGTACAATAATAAAATTAAGGGGGTTACACTAACAACAATAAGGGACTATACTAGTAATATAGGGACCTAACATGCCCCTCTCCTTCAAAAAAGTGTTGTCCTCAATGCTTGAGTAGCTCTGGGTGCTTATGTATAAAATTCTCATCCTCCCATGTAGAATATTCAGTGGGTAAGTTCTTCCACTTGATGAGATACTCTGAAATTGATCGATTTCGTAGCTGTCGAGTTCTTGTTTCCATGACCGCTTCAGGTTCCAATATGATTACTTCCTCATCAAGTTCTGGCAATATTGTTTGAACTGGAATATTTTCACCTATAACCTTCTTTAAGCATGAAACATGGAAAACTGGATGCACTCGTGAAGAAGCAGGAAGCTCCAATTTGTATGCCATAGTACCAATCTTTTGCAACACCTTGTAAGGACCATAGTACTTTTTCTATAATTTATTATCCTTCTTAGCTTGTTTGAGGGAAATTTATTTGTATGGTTGTAGCCGTAAAAATACCCAGTCTCCTACATCAAAAATTCTCTCGCTACAATGTTGATCTACTTATTGTTTCATTCGATTTTGTACAAAATTCAGGTTCTCCTTTAAGAGCTGGAGAACTTCTTGTTGATGCTCGATGTGTTCTTCCACTGCTTGAACCTTCGAATTTTCTCTTAAATATGATGTGATGGACAGTGGATGATATCCATAAAGTGCCATAAATGGGGTCATTTTTGCTGCAGTATGGAAGGAAGTGTTATACCACCATTCAGCGAGAGGTAACCACTTGACCCATTGTGTTTGTTTATCATATACAAAACAACAAAGATATCCTTCCAAACATTTATTTACTATCTCAGTTTGACCATCAGATTGAGGATGATAAGATGAGCTATGAGCTAATTGAGTACCAAAACAAGAAAATAACTCCGTCCAAAAATTTCCAGTAAAAATGGGATCTCTGTCGCTCACAATAACCCTTGGGCTTCCATGTAGCTTTTGAATTCTATCCATAAATGTAGTAGCAACTGTACTTGCTTTAAATGGATGAGATAATGCACAAAAAGTGTGCATACTTGGTAAGTCTATCAACTACCACCATGATGACATTCTTTCCTTCGGACTTAGGTAAACCTGTGATAAAATCCATTGAAATCTCCTCCCAACGTTGACTTGGAATGGATAAAGGTTGTAGAAGTCCCGGGGTCTTAATTGTCTCCACTTTATTCTGCTGGAAAACCAAACATTCTGCCACAAACTTTTGAATATCAGATTTAAGGCCATCCCAAAAAAATTCTTTCTTCACCCTGTGGTAAGTTTTTAAAAATCCTGAGTGTCCTCCTAAAGAAGTGTGCAATTCCAAAAGAATCTTTTGTTTTAGTTGGGAATTCTTACAAAGATATAAGCGATCTTTGTACCATAAGGAATCATTTTTCCAACTAAATGTATCAGATGTACTAGGATCTTGCTGCAACTTTGAATGAGTGTCCATACATCTTTTTCCTTCTTCCATTCATCTCTTGCTTCGGTTATCCAATCTGGTTGGATAATAGAAATGGCACAAAGCAATGCTTCCACCTCTTCATTCTTTCTTGAGAGTGCATCTGCAACAACATTAAGCTTTCCTTTTTTGTAGATTATTTCAAAGTCATAATCCAACATCTTTGTGACCCATTTTTGTTGCTCTTCTGACGATAGTCTTTGTTCCAAAAAGTGTTTAAGACTATCATGATCGGTTTTTACCTTGAAGTGTCTTCCCATTAGGTAAGTTCGCCATTTCTTTAGTGCATGCAGTATTGTTAACATTTCCTTCTCATAAATAGGTTTCTGTAAATACTTTCCTTTGATTGGACGACTTTCAAAAGCAATGGGTCTTCCTTCTTGCATTAAAACAATACCAATTCCATTTCCTGAGGCATCACATTCCACAATAAAGGTTTTTGTGAAGTCTGGCGTAGCTAAGACCGGTGCTAGGCACATTGCCTCTTTAAGATGTTCAAAGGCCTTAGTTGCTTCAGGAGTGCATGAAAATGCATCTTTCTTCAATAATGTTGTTAGAGGTGCTGCTATTCTCCCATAATTCTTAACAAACTTGCGATAATACCCTGTTAACCCGAGAAATCCTCGCAACTGCTTTATGGTTGTGGTGACTTTCCATTCCTTAATGGCTTTAATTTTGTTAGGGTCTACTTTAACACCCTCGTGAGATACAATATGACCCAGATATTCCACCTCTTGTGCTCCAAAGAAACATTTGGATTTTTTTGCATATAATTGTTTCTCCTGCAATAGTTTGAGCACCCTGTCAACATGTTCAACATGATCCTTCCAAGACCTGCTGTAGATTAGTATATCATCGAAAAATACTAGCACAAATTTTCTAAGGAAGGGTTTGAAAATGGAATTCATCAACCCTTGAAATGTAGAAGGTGCATTGGTAAGGCCAAAAGGCATGACCAAAAATTCATAATGACCCTCATGAGTTCGAAATGATGTTTTTGGAATATCTTCAGTCTACATTCTAATTTGATGATATCCTGAACGAAGATCCAACTTGGTAAAATAAATTGCTCCATGTAATTCATCCAATAATTCATCAATCACAGGAATGGGAAATTTATCTTTAATGGTGAGCTTATTGAGCTCCCTATAATACGGACACATGCGCCATGATCCATCCTTCTTGTGTACCAATACTATAGGAGCAGAGAAAGAACTTTGACTAGGTTGAATTATACCTGCCTCTAACATTTCTGCAATCATACGTTCAATTTCGCTCTTTTGGACATAAAGATATCTATAAGGCCTGATGTTTGGAGGAACACTTCCTGGAATCAAATGAATAGCATGATCATGATCACGAATAGGTGGGAGTCCTTTGGGAGTTTCAAAAACCTTGGAATGATTGTCCAAGACATTTTGGAGATCTGCAGAAATAGATGATTTTGATGTTGGAACTTCTAGTGAGCATAATTGTGCAATTATGCCTCGTTGTTCTTTCTTTAGAAGCTTTTTCATGACATTAGAACTTATTATCCTTCCTGGCTTCCCCGCAATACCCCGTAATTCGACTTCCTTTCCTTCTGAAAAAAATTTCAAGAAAAGTTCTTGAAAATTAAAAGCTACCGTCCCCAAAGATTGTAACCATTGTACTCCTAATACAACATCAGCACCTCCCATAGGAATGGAAAGCATTGGACTATTCAATAAATATTCCCCCATGGTTAGCTTGATATTATGGCATTTTCCAGAGAAATTTATAGTTCCTCCATTTGCAACCATCGCTTGACATTCTAGTGCTGGGTATAGGAAACAATTCAATTCCTTGGCTACCTTACAATGAATAAAGTTATGGGTACTACCTGAATCAATCAACGTTATTACCTTTTTCTTCTTTATATGTCCTTCTATCTTGAGAGATTGAGGAGTGGTAATTCATGCCAATGCACTACATGATATGGCCGGACTCATTTCTTCCTCTTCTAGGGTTGGTTCCTGGTGTATATCCTCTTCTTGTTCATTTTCTTCTTTCTCTTCACAATCTATGTAAAATAATTTCTTCTCAACACACTTATGACCTTTAGTGTATTTTCTATCACAACTGTAGCAAGCCCTTTTTCTCTTTTTCTTCCAATTATTGTGGTGTCAACCTTGTAGGTTGTGGAAATCTAGGAGTAGCAACACTTCCCTCTTTATAGAAGTGAGTGGTAGGCTCCCTTGTCGCCATAATTTTACATTCAATTTTTCTTGCCAACCTGAATGCCTTCTCCAATGAATCAGGTTCCAAAACACGAACTTCATGTTGGATGTTATCCTTTAAAGTACCTATGAAGAGATCAATCCTGTGTTCCTTTGGAATATTAGTTACCCTTATATTCAATTTTTGGAAGTCCTCAATTTGCTCCCCCACTAAACCCTTTTGTTTGAGATTTATCAATTGGCTAAAGAAGGTGTTTCTCTTTGTATCCTCCTAATGTGCTATCATTTCCTCTGTAAAAATTGACCAAGTGACAATTTTTTTACGGGAGAAAAGCCATCGATACCATACAAATGTATTTTGTTCTAAATGTTAAGTTGCAATGCGTACCTTTTGTATGTTTTGCACATTATGGAGATCAAAATATTGCTCCATCTGTAGTATCCATGTTACAGGATCCTCTCCATCAAACTTCCTCATATCCATTTTTGGAATATGGTGGTTCTTCCCACCAACATTAGAGTTTATGAAATCATGATTAACATTTATTTTGTTCTCATCATTAGTTTCCTCTACTATCTTTTCACCATTAGGAAACATTTCTTGTATCAACTTTGTCAAACCTTCCATGTCTGCTTTTAGATAATTCTTCATGTTTTCCATTTTTTCATTGATCTTAGCTTCCATGTCATCCATATTAGATTCCATGCCAGCTTCCATGCCATCCATCTTAGCTTCCATGCCATTCTTCAAACCATCCATCTTAGATTCCACGCCTTTCTTCAAACCATCCATCTTAGTTTTCATGCCTTTCTTCAAAACTTCCATGTCATTTTTTGTTGCTCTTTGCGAGAGAGAAATTTGTTGCACTTGCTCTTGTAATTTTGATATGTCATGTTGCCATTCTTTGTCTTCATGAGTCATAGTAGAGCCTTATAAAGGCTTAATGGGAGTTGAGTTCTTTTTAGGGGCCATATTAGAATCCAATACTGATATCTATTCTACAATATGCCCTTGGAATCAATTCAACTTGACTCTTCAAACAAGACTCATGCAATTCGGGAAAAAAATACACACCTTTTACTTGCTTTTGAGTACCTCTATATTGAAATTGAGTTATCTCTATAATTGCATATCCTCAATATCTAAAATTCGGCCTTGTAGTAGCCCTCTGAAGCTTCTTTCAAATTTCATAGGTCTGACCTAATTTGGATTCTTCAAGGCAAAGTTATGTCCAATCTCCCACAATGACCCAATTATGGACTGGTTCAGTAAAGAAAACTTGTACGACTTGCCACGTGTTACTGTTTCCTCCTTTGGCTCTGAAATTGATAGAAACGAAACTACAATTCATGTACTTGTGGTCACTTTTTACAGCATTCAAATCCGATGCTCAGAGAGAGATTTATGAATATTTTCCCATGATAACCTCTTTTAGATGAAAATCGGGAGCCTAAAAAAGACCTAACTTCAATAGATCATATCTCCGAAAATGTTGCCAACCAACCTCTAAAATTTTTCGAAAATGTTCCTCAGGAGTTTGGCTTCTCTCTCTAAACATTTTAGCTTCTGAATCTTCGTAGAAACAAATTTATAGAAAAAAATTTGCGATGACCTGTTTAGGTTAAATTCAAGAGCCTGCAAAAAGCCCTAACTTCCACAGATCATATCTCCGAAAATATTACGAACCAAGCTCTGAAAATTTGTGATGATGTTCCTCTGTATTTCTTCTTTGCACTCTAAAAATTTCAGCTTCTTAACCTTCGTAGAAACAACGTTATAGCAAAAATTCCACGATGACCAGTTTCGAGTAGCGAAAACCCTAGAATCCAAAGCTCTGATACCAAATGTTGTGAAACCAGCTCCAAAAATAGAAGAAAAGAAATATCAACGCCTTATAAATAAGCCACTTCGAGGGGGCAACCTCCAGTACATTACATGAATGAAAAATTCTTGGATGATACAAATTACAAAACCTCCTTTCTATACATAGGAGTCCATGGGGCCACAATGTAATCCTAGCCGACCTAACAATAATAATTTAAGGGCACAATAATAAAAATATGGGGGTTACAAGGGTACAATAATAAAAATAAGGGGGTTACACTAACAACAATAAGGGACTATACTAGTAATATAGGGACCTAACAGTGGGTGAGTGATTAAATAGAAAAAGTGAAAATAATGTGCATTTATTTTTAGCCCTTGATTTAAAGCTATCTAAGCGATTGGATCTAGGGATCACTCAAAAGTCACTTAGGTTAGGGTAAAAGGAGAGAAGAAGATAAAATATCAAATTATTGTTTCATGAGCATTATGAGAGAAAGAAAGAGAGAGTAAAGGATAAATTTATGAGCAGGGAGGAAGTGAAGGAGAAAGAAGGATTCTTAGCATGCATCCCAAGGAGGCATTTACAACAGCAGTATTTTGGCATGCATCTCAAGTCAACATAATCGTACAAAAACATTTTGGAATGCATTCCAAGGAGGGTACAACACTGATTTCGAGGAGAAACAACAACAGGTTGAAGGCATGAAAACCAAGGCAACTAGGCACAAATTTTAAGGAGAAAATATGATGTACATTTATGTATTGTCTGTACAGGTCGTACGCTGCATTCTGGGCACATTTCCCGAGGCATTTTGTACAACATTTATTGCTGTAATTTTTCTATTTGAACAGTTTTCCCGTGGCATGATTTTCAAGGTGGAGTTTTGGATGGAAATCGAGATAAGTCTGTATTTTGTAAATGCTAAAATATTTCCTATGTATTTCCTTTTCTCTGTGAAATTTTTCCAAAAATAAAGAAGAGCTCTCAAATTGGTTTTCCCCAAGAGTTGTAGGGGGTTTTTCCAGGGTCAGTTTGACCAAAAATCACTATGTTATTTTCTGTGCATTTTCCAATAGTAGTAAAATCTCCAAATTTGTATTTCCATAAATAAATTTCATTTCCAGATTTTAGTGTTTTAATCATTCTTGGATTTAACATTAAATGATTGGAGTGATAAGGGTAAACTGTTAATCGAAGTGGGGTCTGAAATTTTTACATGGTATAAGAGCAAAGTTGGTTGGAAATTGTTATTTGGGACAACAATGTGTAAATTACAACAGTCTGATTTTTACATAGAAAACAAAAAAAATTTACCCGGATTTGAAAATCCAGTTTTATAGGACAGTGAATCATGTCTTTGGGATTGAGGGTTGAAGACAGGTTAGATGGGCAGAGTAATTGTATTCCATGGAGGGAGAGAATCCAAAGTATCTTTGAGGAAGCATAGGTCTGGGGTGTTAGCTCCCTATAATTTTGAGGCTGAAGACAGAATCCTGGGGGAAACATCAAAACTGCTTCAGACCTAGGATATAGCCCTCTTGGACCCAAAGAGGGACCTCTATGCTAGATATAGTTTTTTCTTATTGGGAATTTTAGGCTAGCTATTAGTGCATAGAGTTTTGTTTGAAAATTTGTGGTCGAGACAGTCGAAGAGGGCCATTAGGCTATGGAGTCAAACAGGTGTGAATAGATTCAAATGGATGAATAACTGAGATCATGTGAGACCAGGCAAGCTATCCATGTCAATGGATCTTTACGGCTTGTGAAATGGAAAGGGGGAGGAGAGATTAAGGTTCAATGTGAATGCAGAGCAGACCTTCTCTGAATTCTACATTCAAATTTCAGAGGAAAACATAGATACTGCTTCAAGACTGAACATGGTGCTCGATGACAAATCCTGAACAAAATTTTCTTATCCACAGTAAAGAGAGAAAACAATATGTGAAACTAGAGAATGAAAAATTACATGAAAAGAAGCACTTCACCACATATCATAACACAAGAATCGGGAAACATCAGTGCCCCTTCCTTCATCCAAAAAGAGAATGTTTACAACAATATGAGACCTTTACAATTGTTTTTCCCTTCAGGCCTGGTCCCTGCAAAAATGGATGCAGTATTTAACTGAGACTTAAGTTGGTTACTCGATCTTCTTCAGATATCGTCATTAATTACATTAAAGATGAAATTGGAAAAGTGGAATCATGCAGGCGGTGATAAGATAAATATGACAAACGATGGTTGTATTTGCTTGAGAAATTTGTTATTGATTGCAGAGTAATCAGAATCTGGCTACTGTGATGCCAAAGAGGCAATGATAAAACAACATTGACATCTGGCTCTCCTTTGGTGAAAAACGGTTGTTGAGAAGAGTGAGCTAGTGATCTATGATGGCTGTAATAATGGCCACTTTCTGTTAAACTACCTCTGCCTTTACCACGTTGGTTACTGTTGCAGTGGAGTTTAAAACAGAAAACTCACCTTCCATTAATAGATGGTAACTTATACCATAGTCCGAAATCCACTATACCCTTTGGAGCACACATAAATGCTTCAATAAGCCCTTCAGATGGAAATGTCATGGAATGGATAAATGAGCCAATGGTGGGAGCCTGTAGGATGATGGGGCGCAGTGGTGGCGGAAGTTGGTTTTTCGACGTGAGAAATGGTGGCAGGAGTGGTAGTGGTAGGGCGAAATATTAGTGAGTGGACATGAAGAAGCGACGTAGGAAACATGGCACAACGACATTCGCAACCATCACTTGGCGCAGTAGTTTTGTTTGTGGCGAAAACCATTTCGGAGGGGAGTGATAGCAGTGGGTGGTTTCAACCAAGGGGGGTGCGAAATGCCGTCACCACGTAGCAGGAAAGGCGGTAGGGGACACCACCCATTTCGGACCCCCCCCCTCCCATTTTTAACTTTCAGAGGCTGGGGGGGGCTGAAAGGCGTTAAGGACCGTTGGATGGAGAGTGGAGGTGCGGAGATGGAGGAAAGATGAAGTTTGATTAGCAATAACGTGATGTACGATGTGTTGGTGGGGTCAGGAGGCGGAAAGGTTTGTGATGCGATGGGGAAATGGTGGGATGGCATGGAAGGGTCCCACTATGTCGCATTAGCGTCAGAAGTGGAAAACTGAGATGCAAAATGGTAAAGACTGAGAAGTTGCGAAAATGTGATCAAAAGGTAAGTGATGTGGCGAGAAGGGTCCCACTATATCGCATCGACGGTCTGAAGAAACAAAAAATGAATGCGGTGATAATATTTTCAATATGTCGATGCGAAAAGGTAAGAATAAAGGTAAAGCGAAAAAGCGAAAAGGGTGTGGTTTAATCACATTGGGAATTTGGAACAGTGAGAGTAAATGAAGAGCGAAAGGGTTTTGTTTTTGTGATGCGATAAAAGAAAGTGGGTCCATAATATGATAAGTGTGGTGATGATATCACATATATAATATGTGATATATTAAAAGGCTTCCTGTGGGGGGTGGAGCTGCTACAAAGTCCCGAAAGCATATATATTTAGATTTGAATGGTTTTAATGTAATTTCGAGCGTTGGAATTTAGAATTTGGAAAAATGAAGGGTAAAAGAGGGTAAATGAAATGAATGAGGGCAGAAATGAATTTTTCTCACCATTACACTTTATCAGCAACACTTTCCTCTTTCAACTGAACTGAAAAGGCATATTTATTCCTTTGAAGTTCTTGACAGTCAGGATTTCCCTTCCTTTTTCTAAAAATAAATGACAGCCATGGAATATTATTTTCAATATCAAAGATCTGAGAAATAATCAGTCACTTTATGATACTGTGAATTACAGGAGTCTAACAGTGGCTCCAGCTGGGGATGGAAGCTCCTTTAGGAGGTGTCAAGAACACCATATATTAGTAGCCTATTCCATTGGGTTGATCCCAAATCTGCAACCTGATCTGCCACAACCTCTGTGGCCGAAAATATTTAAGCTGAAATCAACACTCTTTTCAGACTAAAGTCTGGAACACGCTTGATCTGAAAACTAAAAAGCACTCTGGAACTAAAATTGGAAAAATGCTCAGAGTACTGAGATTATTTTCACATTGTTACCTACCTTAATCTACTGATGGTCTTACTAAATCAGGTAATATGAAAATGCCAATGGAGCCAGTCAAGTAGTTGCAGAAACAAATGGAAAACTTGACTGCTTGTCAGGAAAATCAAAAGTATAAATTGATTATGTGTCCACACAATCAAGGTGGTAATATGTAATGGAAACTGCTGATGCATTTGATCCTTATAGAGAATACATGTTTGAAAACTTGAGCTAAAAATAATCTCCATATAATCTACTATAGGATTGATAAAAGCATGATGTATGATATTTGCTTCTAGGCCTTCAATGACTAGTTGGTCAGTTGTATCCTCAATATTTAACCTTGAAACCACATCGTCAATTTTGTACTCGAGAGCATAACCATCCTCAGTATGTAAGTCAAAAGGTAGTACAATTTCCTCTTTCTTTGGAGAAGTAATATTTTCCAAGAATTCTTTAGGATCTCAGAGATTATATGAATGATTTCGAGAATTCAAAAGTTCAATGCCATTTTCGTATTATCTAACAACTAACTCAAGAAAACATGTTTTAGCTTCAGGAAAAAAAATTCTTGATTTCAAAATAAGAGAGACAGCTTCTAGAAAATGTTCATCAAGTTGAAATTATGATAATTTATTCCTGAATGCATTTAAATCTTCATAAGATAAAATATCTGCCACAAACCTTGTCATCTTGTTCAATATAAAATATGGTCAGCATGTTGTGGAGTCGCCATGAATGCTCAAAAATTGGGATCCTTGAATCAGGGATTCGTTGGGTGAATTATTCAACCTTCTTGTGTTTGGTCACTATCCACCATCAGTAATCATATCTGAACTTTGATGTAATTTTCTAAGGAAGATAAATTTCATCCCCAAAACGGTCACCACTATGTTAGCTCCCTGTAATTTTGAGGTTGAAGACAGAATCCCGGAGGCAACATCAAAACCGCTTCGGGCCTAGGATCTATCCCTCCTAGACCCAGAGAGGGATCTCTCTGTTAGATATAGCTTTGTTTGATTGTGAATTTTAGGCTAGATATTAGTGCATAGAGGTTTGTCTAAAAAAAATTTGTCGAGACAACCAAAGAGGACCATTGGGCTATGGAGTCAAACAGGTGTGAATAGATTCAAATGGATGAATAACTGAGATCATGTGAGACCAGGCAAGCTAGCCATGTCAATGGATCTTTACAGCTTGTGAAATGGAAAGGGGGAGGAGATATTAAGGTTCAATGTGAATGCAGAAAAGACCTTTTATGAATTCTACATTCAAATTTCAGAGGAAAACATAGATACTGGTTCAAGACTGAACAGGGTGCCCGATGACAAAATCCTGAAAAAAAAAAATTTCTTATCCACAGTAAAGAGAGAAAACAATATGTGAAACTAGAGAATGACAAATTACATGCAAAGAAGCACTTCACCACGGATCATAACACAAGAATCTGGAAACATCATTTTCCCTTCCTTCATCCAAAAAGAGAGTGTCTACAACCAGATGAGACCTTTACAATGGTTTTTCCCTTCAAGTCTGGTCCCTGCAAAAATGGATGCAGTATTTAATTAAGAATTAAGTCGGTTACTCTATCTTCTTAAGAGATCGTCATTAATTACATTAAAACTGAAATTGGGCAAGTGGAATTAGGTAGGCGATGATAAGATAAATCTGACAAACAGTGGTTGTATTTACTTGAGTAGTCTATTATTGATTATAGATTAATCATAATATGGCTACTATGATGCTGAGGAGGCAACAATAAAACAACACTGACATTTGGCTCTGCTTTGGTGAAAAAACGGTTTCTAAGAAGAGTGAGTTGGTGATCTGCGCTGGCTGTAATAATGGCCACTTTATGTTAAACTACCTCTACCTTTAGTGTGTTGGTTACTGTTGCAGTGGATTTTAAAACAAAAAGCTCACCTTCCATTAATAAACAGTAACTTATACCATAGTCTGAAACCCATTGTCCCCTTTGGAACACACAAAAATGCTTCATTAAGCCCTTAGGATGGAAATGGCGTGGAACAGATACGTGAGACAATGGCGGGAGATTTTAGGATGACGCGTCGCAATGGTGGTGGAATTAATTTTATCGACGTGAGAAATAGTGGAGGGAGTGGTAGTGGTAGGGCGGCAGATTGGTGAGTGGACATGAAGAAGCGGTGTAGGAAACATGGCACAACAGCATTCGCAATCGTCACTTAGCGCGATGGTTTTGTTAAACCATCGGAGGGGGGTGATAGTGGTGGGTGGTTTCGGCTAAGGGGGTGAGAAATGCCTAGGTGCCGCCATGTAGTGGGAAAGGCGATAGGGGACACCACCCAATTCAAGAACCCCCCCCCCCCCCCCATTTTTAATGTTAAGAGGCTGGGGGGGGGGGGGGGGCGAAAGGCATTAAGGACCGTTGGATGGAGAGTGGAGGTGCAGAAATGGCAGAAAGATGAAGGATGTTTAGCGCTGACGTGATGTATGATGTGCTAGTGGGGTCAGTAGACGTAAAGGTCTGCGATGCGATGGGGAAAGGGTGGCGTGGTAGGGAAGGGTCCCACTATATCGCATCGGTGTTAGAAGTGGCAAACTGAGATGTGAAATGGTAAAGAGTCCGAAGTTGCGAAAATGCGATCAAGAGGTAGGTGATGTGGCAGAAATGGTCCCGCTATATCGTATCAGCGGTCTGGAGAAACAAAAAATGAATGCGGTGAGAATATTTGTGATATGCCGATGCGAAAAGGTAAGGATAAAGGTAAAGCAAAAAATCAAAAAGGGTGAGGTTTTATCGCATCGAGACTTTGGAATAGTAAGAGTAAATGAAGAGCAAAAGGGTTTTTTTTTTGTGATGTGATAAAGGCAAGTGGGTCCATAATATGATAATTGTGGTGATGACATCACATATATAATATGTGATATATTAAAAAGCTTGTTGTGGGGGGTGGAGCTTCTATAAAGTCTCGAAAGCATAGATATTTAGATTTGAATGGTTTAATGGAATTTCAAGTGTTGGAATTTAGAATTTGGAAAATTGGAAGGGTAAAAGAGGGTAAATTAAATGAATGAGGACAGAAATGAAGTTTGCTCATCATTAAACTTTATCAACAACACTTTCCTCTTTCAACTGAACTGAAAAGGCGGATTGATTCCTTTGATGTTCTTGACCGTCAGGATTTCCCTTCCTTTTTTCTGGAAATAAATGACAGCCATGGAATATTATTTTCAATATGAAAGATCTGAGAAATAATTAGTCACCTTATGATATTATGAATTACATGAGTCTAACATGGGGCATTACGGTACATACCACCCAGCACCCAATAGCAGTTCCTATTGATCCAACATAGTTAGCAGAGTTCACTAAAAATAATGCTAAGGACAAAAGAATGATTTTGGATGGAGTCAAAGATCATGTCATTCCTCATGTGAGAGGAAATACTTATGCACATGAAATGTGGACTTCCTTGACTGAGCTTTACCAGAGCTCAAATGAGAACCGTAAGATGGTACTAAAGGAGAAATTGAAGGCCATAAGAATGGTTGAGACTGAAAGTGCTACATCATACCTCACCAAGATCACTTTGGTGAGAGATGAGTTGGAAAACGTAGGAAAGACCATTACACCCATTGATTTGGTGAGGATAGATTTGCATGATCTTCCAAATAATTGGGAATGTTTTGTAGATGGAATTTTCGCATGGGAGAACCTTCCCAGATGGGAAAGGTTGTGGGATGATTGCATTCAGAATGGGATCTGGAAGAACCATCTAGGGGCAGCCAAAGAAGGGGAGGAGGATGAAAATGTGGCATTGCTGGAAAGAGGCAAGAAAGGAAAATCAAATAATGGAGCTTCCACTAGTGGAGGCAAAGGAAAAGGTAAAGGAAAACAGCAGAGCAAAGAAAAGGACTATTTCAAATTGAAATGTTGGAATTGTAAAAAGATGGGACACTATGTTGTTGTGTGTCGAGAGAAGAAAAAAAAGAAAGAGAAAGAGACAACCATGGTAGCTTCTGCAGAGATAGATAACTTATCAGAAAGCTTTGATAGAGAGTTTGGATTCATAGCTTGTGAGTCCGCTAGTGCAGTATCACCTTCCATATAGGTTCAGAGGGAGTCTGCACTCACCTCTACTAGCAGAGCATCTTCTAGTGTTTGGTATGTTGACAGTGGCACTTATCGCCATATGACAGGAGTCAGGGAGTACTTCTCAGAGCTATCAAAAAGTGATACTAATATTGAGGTAGTACTTGGTGATGGCAACATTGTTAGAGTAGTCGGTGTTGGAACATTAATGTTTGATAGGGAACCCAAACCTCCCTTGAAAGTGCCATATGTTCTATATGCACCTGGAATGAAGAAGAACTTGATATCTCTCTCAGCGCCTGAGGACAGAGGGTATGAGGTGTTGTTCAGGAATGGATAGGTGCTCATATATCCTAAGGGAACTCCAGGTGCTTCAACCATAGCGATTTGAGTGTGCCATGATAAGGTGTAAAAGTTCTCATTCTAGCCACTGATGCCATTGAGTAGCAGTACCAAGGACACAACCGACAACATTTCTAGCAGTTTAGAGTTGTGTGAGAGTACCAGGGACACAACCAACATGTATCATGGGACCTTGAGGATATTGCAAGATATCACCACTGGTTTTCCAGATTTCAGTTCTGATCACCTTGATGTATGCAAAGGATGTGTTATGGGGAAGTTTTCAAAATCTCCTTTTCCTAGCAGTGACAGTAGGACGACGGGGATCCTTGACTTGATTCATTCCGATGTGAGTGGTCAAATGTCTCATGTGTCCTAGATTGGCTTTGAGTATTATGTCGTATTCATTGATGACCACTCCAGGAAGACCTAGATCTATTTCTTGAATACCAAGAGCGACATCTTTAAGTGATTTCGATAGTTCAAAGCTCTCGTGGAAACCTAGACAGGCAGGAAGATCAAGGTACTCAGGTCAGAAAATGGAGGTGAGTATACTCTTGGTGAGTTTGTGGATTTTTGCGCCAAGGCAGGCATTAAGAGGGAGTTCACAGTTACTTACAACCCCCAGCAAAATGGGGTGTCAGAGAGGAAGAACAAATCCATTGTAGGGGTTGCCAAAGCCATGCTTCACGATCAGGGGTAACCTTTATTTTTGTGGGTAGAGGCCTAAAACACTGTAGTTTACTTACAGAACAAGATTCCACATCATGCCTTAGGGAATGTGAATCCTAAGGAGGCTTTCTCATGGAAGAAGCCTGATGTTGGGCACTTTCATATCTTTGGGTGCCCTACATACTCTTATGTCCCAAAGAGAGCATGACCAAGCTAGAACCTACTGCAGACAAGGGAATCTTTGTGGCTTATAGCGAGACCTATAAAGCCTACCATATTTACATTCTTCCAAAGAGGAAAGTGGTTGTCAGGAGGGATGTAAATTTCGAGGAGAGAGATTTTAGGAGGTCATGGGAGTTACATTATATAGAGTCTTCAGACACTCAGCAGCGGGTGAGTAAGTGTAATATTCCCAAATGGGAAAAGCAGGAATATAGTGCATAAAACTGGAAATAGTAGTGTAAATCAACACATAAACAATGTAAGAAGATCATATAGCCTGTTACACCATTTTTTTGTCATCTAACCTATTATCATTAGATGAACCCAAGTACACCATGTAAGACCAATTTTACCATAAGTAAAATTGCTTTCACCATATAAAATAACATTTGTCTATATTTCTTGGTCATATTTAACCCAAAACAAGGAAATTAATTAAATAAATCATTATTTATTTAATTATTTCCTAGGAATAAGTTATTCAAATCATTATTTAAATAATATTCCTAGTTAAATTTGACTAAATCATTATTTATTTAATTATATTCCCACCATCTCCCTAAAATAATAAATAAATCATTTATTTATTTATTGTTTATAAATAAAGGAATTGACCCAAGTCAAAAGACCTTTTCCCTCCAACAAATATAATAAAATATTCCTAAAAGGTGATTCTAGAATTTGATTAATAATATTTTATTCATGCACCGAGTTCTAGAACACCCCAATATTTTGTTATAAATAGAAGGTTTTTCCCCATTCATTAGTCACCTTCATTGCATTAGATCATACTGGATCTATTCTTGGTCACCATTTCCATTTTTGCCTTGTGAGCTCCCATTGAGTTCTATGTTTGTCTAGGTTTTCTACCACAATAAGAGAGAGGAATTTTAGATCTGAAATGCTGAGGACTTTCAAGAACCCATCCCATTGAGGAGAACCGAAAAACACCTTTCTTGTTTTCCTCTCAGGTGCCCCATTCTTTAATATAATAGAAAACATTCTTGTAAACACATTGTTCTTGTCTTGTCTATTGGATGCATGGAGCCATATTGTATTTTATCTGCTTAATATCTTTTATGCTTAGATCTGGATTTGTGCAGTATTATTTGGATCATCTAATTGCAGATTTAAAGATGTTTGGCAGCCATAATCGATGTTACGGCTATTTGTTATGCGTAGCTAAAGTGATCTTTTACGACGAAAGAATCATACTAACAATTGGCGACTCCACACGGGTTTTCTTTTGCGACCGCTGTCGTTTCATATATTCTTGCATATCCAGCTGTTTCAGACCCTAGGGTTTCTCTTCCATTTTCTGTTTTCCCTATTTTTATGGTGCTTTCCACCTCTAAAACCCTCAAATAGTCAAATTTTTAACTTCCATGTGTTTCTGGCCTTATTGTGTAGGTGACAGACATCAGCCGCAGCTGAGACGACAAATTTTTCTGAAATTTGCCGCCGAGAGAGCCGAATCTGTAGGTCGCACTTATCGGCCCAAAAGGTGCAACCTGGCCTTGAGGTCACACTTTTCTTCCCCAAATCTGCGACCTAGACTACAAATAGGTCAAAACCTGCGACCTGCACTATTTTTTGCAATTTTCCAGCATTTTTTCTGGGTTTGTCTAAAGCTTCTGTCAGGGTTTTCTAGCCTCTGTCTCCACCCATTTAGACTTGTTTCTGATCTGTTTCACTCAACTAAGTGGGAATCTTGCCTCTTAGGGCTCTAGTACCCTCCACTTTTGTGGGAGAGTTTTTGTTGTTTCAGAAGTCTAAATTTCCAGGGTTTCAGCCCTTCTGATTCCAGATTTGATACCTCATTTTCAGATCCCTTTAGATCAGCTCTTCTCCCTTTGAAATCACTTCATATAGTTTTTTTTGGGTTCATTTCTAGGGCCTCCCCCTTGTCCCTTATATTTTTAGCTGATCTCCTCCTTTTTAGCAGCAACCTTGCCTCTGCCTCTTTATTGTTCTCTGCACCTCTTTTCAGCAGATTTCCCCTTTAGATCCCCGTCCCTCCCGACCTTAGATCTATTGGCCTCCTTTTAGCGTGCTTTGCTTAGTTTTTCCCTCTTATATACTGGTTTTGAGAGACCCGCCTTCTTGGGTTAGATTGATGCATTGGTAACTGCTAATTTTCTATTCTTTTAGTTTTATTTACTGCAGATTTATTTTCAGTTAAACAGCACACTTTTTCTTTAACTCTCCAAACGTCTGGGTTTAAAAAATTAAAATTAACGCACACCACACACTAACCCTAAGTGAAGAAGAGCTTGGTTAACACCGCCTGGAAAATACTTTTAAATCAATTGTCACTGCACCTCTCCGCCCTTGACCTCACTTGATTTCGTCCCTCCCTGCCCTTGTTAGTTTTTCTTCTTCCCATCATCATTGCGCCCCCAAGGCGCTTCTCCCGGAGACTTCTTGGCCTTCACCCTCATTTTCCGGTCGGTTGACTTCCTCCTTCCCGTTGTCATCGAGTAATTCCTCCCCTGAGTCCGCACTCTGACTCTTCTTCTGATTGTTCGGGTTCTCCCCCTACTTCTGGTTCTCCCTCTCTTACCTTCACCATGTCTAGTTCAGGACCTAGCCCTAACCCCAGCTCTACCACTAGGTCCATTTCCAGTGGAACCACTACGAGACCTACCTCGACTGCCCTATTTCTCCCTTATATGGCCGGCCTCAGTCTCCCCGACTTCAATCATCTGATTAATGATCCTATCCGCCACGATGTCAGTTGGCCTGCTATGCCAACCAAGCTCCCCTCTGACATTCCCAAGTTCAAATGCCTTGCTAGTGAAGATCCCTCCAACCATATCCGATCTTTCCACATGTGGTGTTCCTCCAATTCCATCACCGATGACTCCATCCATCTTCGTTTGTTCCAAAGCACGCTTACCGACGAAGCTTCTAAATGGTATGTTGATCAAGCCACCTCCTCCCATACCACCTTTGCAACCATTGCCCAAGCCGTTTTATAACATTTCCAGCTCCCTCTCCAATACGACACTGGTACTGAACTCTTAACTTCTTTTCATCAATCCTCTTCGACCCGCCTTTCCGCTCATGTCCAGGAATGGCGACAAAGACGGAGCTTGTGTCGCGCTCCCCCCTTTGAAGATCGGGTTTACATGGACTGGTTCCTTCTCTCTCTCTTACCTCCCATTGGAAAAGATGTCGCATCCCATTTTCCCCAAACTGAAGAAGCCGCCCTCCAAATAGCCTTGAAATATAACCTCATCTACGCCCAATCTGGTTATGTTTATACCGTCCTTCCTGACCTCCCCAAGCTCGGTGGTCCTAATGCCTCGGGGGCATCTCACTCTGCCGATGGTATCATTGGAGCCCTGTCACATACCTCTGCTCAACCTCCTGTGGGCTATGGTTTCCCTCCAGGAGGGACCAGCCCCTCCAGCACGTTCTCCCCTCCAGGTAGCATGTATCCAGGATACGGCATGCCTTCTCCTTTTGCCCACACTCCTGCTTACCTCAATGTTTCCCATCCTACCCCGTATCCGTACCTACAACCTGGTGTCCCAGCTCCTCCAGCATTCGGACCTCCCACTCCCTTGCCTTCTCCACCCCCGCAACTGCATTTACTACCCCCTCCCGGGCAAGTATTTGCACAGCAGGGGGCAACTAATCCTCTTCCTTCTTAAAGAAAGAGGAAAGGAAATCAATCCGCTTCTGGTAATTGTGGATCCGATCCTTCCAGTATTGACCCTACCACTGCCAACCAGCTACAGGGCTCCCAGCCCAAGCCGGACAGGCCGCTTCGCACCAATAAGCCCTGTTTGTGTTGCGGTGTTTATGGTCATTACACTCACGATTGTCCCTTATTACCACAAATGCGGTAGATGTGGGAGTCCCAGGCCACTGTAGGGGGACAACACTCCTCCCCTACTGTCCCTCCCAATCCAGCTACTTCTCAACCTGCTGTGTTTACTGATCCTTTCCCTCAACAAGGATTCGTGGCCACTCAACCACCTCATGCCCCAATAACCACTCAACCTTCCCCCTCTGGTTCCTCCGATTACCAGATTCTTATGATGGCTTCTTACCAACCGCTAACCGTCGACCTTAACCTTCAAACTCGGTCCCATCAGTATTCCACGCCTCCCGTTTCATCTGTCTCTGAGTCCCCATCTTTAGGTCCTACAGAGCCTCTGTCGACACCCAATGGTCCCTTGTAAATCCCTCTGCCCAAAGCTGAGGTTCATACCAAGACTCCTAAGGGCCCATTACGCCGAAATGTTGCCTCTGGTCGGGCTGCCCATTCGTACAGTATAGTAGATGATCTAGCACAATCTCTTGCTGCCATTTCAACACTGGAACTCCTCCAGTCGTGTCCTTCTCAAAAGAAGGCTCTACTATCTTTCGTGGGTGCTTCTTGGTCACTGATGACCAATTGATTATTTTCGACGCACGTCAGTCAGATCATCCTCCCTTTCCTGCTTCCGTCTCTTTCCAAATCCCAGTCAAAATTTGAAATGCTAATGTGTCTCGATGTATTATTGATGAGGGGGCATATACATGTTTCATGTCTGCTTCAGTTTGGAAACAACTCGGATCTCCTGAGCTGGCCCTTCCACAATCACCCTTTGTGCATGGGATGGCCATGCCTCCCAACCCATTGGCATTTTCCGTAATTGTCCTATCACCCTTGCGGAGGTAAGGCTTGTTTTGTGTCGACGTGGAAGTTATCGACGCCCCTCTATTACAACATTATTTTGGGTTTAGTGTAGAAATTAACTGAATAAATCACTTATTCAATGGATATTAACCCGATTACACATCAATTTCGAATTGCATGCATAACACATAATCTCATCTACAATTAATTGTCACATGCGGAAATAATAGAAGCAATCTCACATCAAATCAATCACACATTAACTCAGTATGTATGGGGAAAGCCTATAGCTGAAAACCCCGCAGCTATTGTGTATATTATAATGGAGAAATCATGTAACTATACAAGTACAATACTCCTCACAAGTACTCAGTACTTTCTCATAAAGTCACAGACAATCTAGCTTAGTTTTGAACAGGTTACTGGTTCAAAACTCCCCGCCAATTGCCTTGCCTCTATTGCGCAATCATGGCCTGTATGTGAAGAGATCCAAGGTTCGAATCCCCTTGGCTTGATTGCCCAATTGTCATGGACAATTCCTCCAAGTGTAATGCAAATCCCATGCAAAACTGATCCTCCAACTGATAGCTTTACTCACCCTTTCATCTACCTCTTCCACTGGTCTCCACTGAACTGATCATGCACTGTAGTGAACTGAAGTGTTCCTGAGTTGACTAATGAGTTAATATTTAGTAAATTAAATATTATTTAATTTACTCCACTCATATCTAGTTGATTAGTTAGTTAACTAATCCCAACTAGTTCAACTAAAACAAACAGAACACAACTCCACTACTTGTCCCGTTAACTCCTCCAAAACTCCTGCCACTGAAGTCTAACTGAAGCCAACCATGCAAGATGCCATCAAACCTTAGGAACCACGTGATTCCTTGTGTCAGTTGCATGAGCCACCTCCATGACTCAAACTGAAGTGCGCCAAGAGAGTAAACTGCTGTTTATAGTCAAAATATTATTAAGGGTAAATAATATTTGACTTCCATATTATTAGGAGATCAGTCTAAAAATAGTCTGGGTCCTAAAAAATAGGGTCTCATCTATTTTTACCGACATGTCGCATCCATCAAGAATCTCCAAGTAGAATTCCCAAATTATGCTCCGTATGTCTAAAAAATAGACATAGTCTAAAAATAGACTTTGCGCCAGAATTTGCCTGCGGGCCCACTTAGTGAAGGCGACTTCATTTCACTAAGCTCCATCATCTTCCTGCATTCTCAACACATAGTTACACCTATGCGATGTCTGCCGTCCCATCCGCAGTCCACCGCAAGATGTTCTTCCCTCATAATGGCAAGATTGTCATGATTAACCAGTTGACTTACCACGAACCAAAATCTCAGACCTCCCCTAAGTCCACCATCTCTACTATCACCAATAAGCCAACTGTTGATTAGTTGACCAGTGTTTCCCCTGGCGTCTATAAAGACTCCTCCTTTCTTGGAACCTTTTCAGACCCTCCTCTCATACCCAATCCTAGCATGGTGAATGTTTTCATGATGCAATCTTCTTGGGCTGACCTCGCACAACCCACTTTGGCTAGTAAGCAAATGCACCCTCACCCAACCCCACCAGCTCTTAGCCCTTTGCCCCCGCTAGCCCACCTTCTTCCTTTGGAATCTCCTTCCCCGAACATTCCTCCTAGCCATTTCCCTACTGGTCAGATTCCTTTCCTTGTCCCCCCTCCTGGCGCTCATTCTGTCCCTATATTGGCTACCCTATCCCTCCCCAACTTGACCTTGGGTATACCCATCTAGTACCTAGACCCCCAGCCACTACCCTGCCTAGCCAACCCAAACCTTATCTTGCTTTGACCCCAGTTCAACCGATACCCATGGCTTCTCCCGCTGCACCTGTACCTCAATCCCCTTATCAGGAACCACCCCTTGTGGCGACCATGCCAGGTGCCACTAGCAAAGCTCGCAGGGGGGCATCCAAGGACAAAACCGCCTCGACAACTTCTACCCCTCCTCGACCTCCAAAGCATCCCATCCAGTGTGCCTTGTGCGATTTTGTTAGACATGCTACCCATACTTGCCCTGAATTACCACATCTCAAAACCATGGTCAATGAAACGTTTCCAGAATTTGCTATTCCTGAAGTCTATGTCACCATACCCGATTCTCTTCCTAAACTTAAACACTTGCGCACCAATCACCCTTTTTCTTTGTGCGATTTCCATGGACATTATACCCATCTTTTCCCCCACCTTGATGAGTATCGCGCTTCTTTAGCCGCATACTGCCAATTCGAAGCCGTGCTTGCTCGTCATCCTTCTTCCTTAACACCAGAACCCATGTCTCCCCCGATTACCATTCCTTATCCTGATACAAAAATGACTGAACCTTCAGTCACTATTTTCTACCTTTCTTCATCCCCGCATTCCCTGACAACCGACCCCTTAGTGCCTTCCCCCGACAGTTTGCTTCCCCACTCATCTTTTCGCTCCGCTTTCACCCCTCACACCGACACACATGTGAACCTTCCCCCTCAAAATCAGGTGTCTCATATTTCTACTTCCTCAAATCCTCCTATTCCACCCACTCTTCCCATCTTTTAGACCAATGAACACATCGTGGAAGCCATGACCGCACCTGATTTTCCATGGGACAATATGCACCATTGTGCATACTTCCTACCACACCACTCCCATGACCAATATGCCCTCGAATCTAAAGACGTCATTCCCAATCAAGTTGATTGGTTCAAAAACCCCATCCCTGTACCTGATGCTTTTGAAGAAGGCAATATGGCTAATATCTCTCCTACCATCAAAATAGACATTTCTGTCAAACCAGGTATTAAAGAACATATCACCATGGGTGCCCAATGCACTCCAGAAGAAATTGAAGCCTACACCAAACTCTTCAAAGAATTCCGTGATATTTTCACCTGGTCCTACTCAGAAATGCCCGGACTCGATCCTGCCATTATCGAACATCACATCAACACCTAGCCTGATGCCATTCCGGTCCATCAAAAGTTGAGACCCATTCATCCTTCTAGACAAGAAGCCATAAAAGCTGAAATCGATAAGCTCCGGCAGGCTGGTTTCATTTACCCCATCGAATATACCACTTGGGTGTCTAACCCAGTTCCCGTCCTCAAAAAACAAGGCACCATTCGTGTTTGCACCGACTTTCACGATATGAAAAAATCTTGTCCCAATGACAACTTCCCCACACCATTTATTGACCAAATCATCGATGAGTGTGCGGGGCACGAGATTCTCTCCTTTATGGATGGCTTCTCCGGATACAACCAAATTGTTATCCGTTGTGCTGATCAACTTAAAACCGCGTTCATTAGTCCGTGGGGCACTTTCGCATACCGAGTCATGCCATTTGGCCTTAAAAACGCCGGCGCCACCTTTCAACGAGCCATGTCTTATTGTTTCCATGACTTATCTCATATTATCCTTGCCTATTTAGACGATCTTACTGCACATTCTAAACATCAGGCGCAACACCTTCATGACCTGCGTACCATTTTTCTCCGATGTCGCAAGTATAACATTCGCCTTAATCCATTGAAATGTGTCTTCTGTGTTCCCGTCGGTCGTCTCCTCGGCTTCATCATGTCTAAAGACGGGATAACTCTCGACCCTTTGAAGGTTCAAGCCATTCTTGAACTTCCTATGCCTCGTACCCTATGCTAGCTACAAAATCTCCAAGGCAAAGCTAATTTTCTTCACCGCTTCGTTCTTAACTACGCCACTACCGCACATGGCTTCCTTAGAATTCTTCACTCTCACACCCCATTTGTCTGGGATACATACGCTCAAGATTATTTTGATGCCCTCAAGCATGCTCTCACATCCACTCCCTTGATCCGTCCCCCTGAATTTGATCGATATTTTATCCTAGACATCTCTGCTTCCACCTATTCAGTTGCTGGTGTCCTTATCCAGGAGGATGATAACAGTATAGAACATGTGATCTATTATGTCAGTAAGAACCTTGCCGGTCCACCTGTGTCCTACTCGCATGAAGAAAAATTAGCACTAGTTGTCGTGTTCTCGGTCCAAAAACTGTGTCATTATATCCTCATGCGTTCCACCAAAGTTGTGACTGATTCCAACCCCATGGCTTTCCTATTGAGTCGCCGCATCCTTAGTGGGAAGTATGCTCGTTGGGTCGTTGGAGTCGTTTATCGATAAGGGTCGACTGACGAATTTGTCACCCCAAAAATTAAGAAAGGTTTAGTCCTCGTTGAACTCATTTTTTATTTTCCTACAAGGATGCAAGATACTCCCATTAATGATGCTCTTCCCGATGAGCATTTTTTTTCCATCACCACCGAAGACCATTGGTACGATGACATCCTTTCTTACTCACGAACCCAAAATTTTGCCCTTCATCTTGATCATGATGCTCGACAACGTATCCGACACCAAGCCTCTCGCTACCTTCTCATCAGCGATGACCTTTATCGTCGTGGAGTAGATATTGTCCTTCGACGTTGCCTCACACACACTAAAGCCGAGCAAGTCCTCAATGCCTGTCATAGCGGTGCTTGCAGTGGCCACCTCTCTGGTCTCGCCACCGCCCAAAAAATCATGCGTGCTGGATATTTTTTGCCTTCTCTCTTCAGTGATTGCATTGAAGTAGTCAAACACTGTTCCAATTGCCAACACTTCGCCCCTAAGGCGCGAGCTCCTCCCGCTCCTCTCCATCTTGTCGTCACATCTGGTCCTTTTTGTAAATGGGCCATTGACTTTATGGAATGTTGACCTCCCTCTGCTGGTAACCACAAATATATCATAGTGGTGGTTGACTATTTCACTAAATGGGCCAAAGAAATGCCAACATTCAACAATACGGCATCCACTGCAACCCTCTTTTTCTTTAACCACGTCATTACTCGATTCGAAGTTCCAAAACAGTTAGTCTCGGACCATGGCCGACATTTCAAAGATGATATTTGGCATGAGCTATCCTCCCTATTGGGTTTTGAGCACCAATATTCATCTTCCTATTACCCCCAAGGTAATGGCCAAGTTGAAGCGGTCAACAAAATTCTTAAGACCATGCTTCAACCAATGGTGAATAAGCACAAATCCAATTGGCATCTCATGCTCTTCCCTACTTTGTGGGCTTATCGTACTTCTGTTAAAACCACCACTGGGTTCACTCCTTTCCACCTTGTCTTTGGCGAGGAGGCAGTCTTACCAATCGAGTGTGAAATCCCTTCCCTTCACTTGGCCATCGAACTTCTACCTGATACCCAACCTCTAGAACAATGACTTATCATGCTCGAGCGCGCCCCTGAAGACCGTCATGTTGCATTAGAAACTCTTGAAGCGACCAAAAAGCGCACCAAAGCTCAGTATGACCGAAAATTCCACCCTCGTACCTTTCATGAAGGTGACCTTGTTCTAGTATATGACCAGGCCCACAATACCCTCGGTCATGGGAAGTTCAACTCATTATGGCTAGGTCCTTACATTATCAGTAAAGACCTTGGTAAGGGGGCATATCTTTTAGAGGACTTTGAAGGCCACATCCTTCCTAATCCTCGTAATGCACTCTATCTTAAGAGATATTACCCCTAGCATTTCCCATTCGAAATGCATGTTTTATTTTCTTTTAGATAGCTAGCATCTGTTGTTTTCACATTTTGCTACTTCACCAGGACTCCTGTTTTGCACGAAGCGTTACTTCACTTCTCCTCAAAATCGGATTTTCTCACTTACAACACTTTTCTTTGGGGGCACCACTTTGCCTCTATACTCATTCTTGTTCGTGTCAATTTCTGTCATGAGATACCATTTTGTACTCATGTTTTTTATGGTCCCCTTTAGACCATCCCCCATTCCATCATCATCATTAGTGTCTATCTTGTTGGTTAAATATGACCAGGAAATATAGACAAATGTTATTTTATATGGTGAAAGAAATTTTACTTAGGGTAAAATTGGTCTTACATGGTGTACTTGGGTTCATCTAATGATAATAGGTTATATGACCAAAAAATGGTGTAACAGATTACCCCATGGCTTTCCTTTTGAGTCGCCGCATCCTCAGTGGGAAGTATGCTCGTTGGGTCGTTATCCTCCAAGAATTCGACCTTGAATTTGTCACCCCAAAAAGTAAGAAAGGTTTAGTACTCGCTGAACTCATTTCTGATTTGCCTACAAGGACGCAAGATACTCCCATTAATGATTCTCTTCCCGATGAGCATTTGTTTTCCATCACCACCGACAACCCTTAGTACGGAGACATCCTTACTTACTTGCGAACCCAAAAGTTTTCCCTTCATCTTGATCGTGATGCTCGACGACATATCTGACACCAAGCCTCTCGCTACCTTCTCATCGGTGATGACCTTTATCGTCGTGGAGTCATATTGAATCGGGTCAAAGCAAGAGAAGGTTTGGGTTGACCAGGCAGGGTTGCGGCTAGAGGATCAAGGTACTAGATGGGAATCCCAAGTGTCAGGTTAGGAAGAGAGAGGGTGGCCATGACAGGTACTATGTACACTCCTGGTAGGGAAGCTAGGAACGGTATCTGACCAGAGGGGTAATGTCCAGGTGGGACGACTCCTAAATGGCTAAGGCTAGGAGGGTAAAGACGCTGATGAGTACTAGCTGGATGGGAAGGTCCAGGTGGAATAGGTTCAGGCAGCTGAGGCGAAGGGCTAGGAGCGGGTTGCTGCAGGTGAGGTTGAGGTGGCTGACTAGCCGAAGTGGGTTGTTTAAGGTCAGCCCGAGACGATTTCATCATGCAAACATTCACTAAGCTGGGATCAGAGACAGGAGGAGGAGGAAGACCAAGGAAGGTTCCAAGCAAGGAGGAGTCTTTGTAGACACCGGGGGAAACACTGGTCAAAGAATCAACGGTTTTCTTATTGGTGACAGAAGAGATGGTGGACTCAGGGGAAGTCTGAGATTTTGGTTCATGATACGTCAACTGGTCGATGGTGACAATCTTTCCATTATGCGGGAAAAACATCTTGCGGTGGACTGCGGATGGGATGACATACATGGCATAGGTGTAACTATGCCCTAAAAGAATGTTATAGTCAAGAGAGGCATCGATAACTTCAACGTTGACACAAACAGTCTTGCCCGCAAAGGTGATAGGACAGTTATGGAAGAGGCCAATGGGCTAGGAGGCATGGCCATCCCACGCACGAAGGGTGATTGTGGAAGGGGCCAGCTCAGGAGATCCGAGTTGTTTCCAAACTGAAGCAAACATTACACAGGTGGATGCCCCCTCGTCAATGATGCACCGGGAAATGTTAGCGTTCCGGATTTTGACTGAGATTTGGAAAGCTACGAAAGCAGGAAGAGGAGGAGACTCTGACTGATGGGCATCGAAAACAATCAATTGGTCATCTGCTGGATCTACTGCGCCCAGGGCAGATAGTAGAGCTTTTCTTTGGGAGGGGCACGACTAGAGGAGTTCCAGCGTTGAAATGGAAACAGGAGATTGGGCCAACTCATCTACTATGCTAAATGAATGGGCAGCTTGGTCAGAAGCAGCATTTCGGCGTAATGGTCACTTAGGAATCTTACATTTTGTCGTAAAAGATCACTTTATCTACGCATAAAAAATAGCCCTAACATTGATTATGGCTACAAAATATCTTTAAATATGCAATTAGATGATCCAAATAGTGCTGCACAAATCTAGATCTAAGAACAAAAGACATTAAGCAGATAAAATACAATATGGCTCCATGCATCCAATAGATAAGACAAGAAAAATGTATTTAAAATAATTTTATATTATATTAAAAAATGGGGCACCTGAGAGGAAAACAAGAAAGGTGTTTTTTGGTTCTCCTCAATGGGATGGGTTCTTGAAAGTCCTCAGTGTTTCAGATCTAAAATTCCTCTCTCTTATTGGTGTAGAAAACCCAGACAAACATAGAACTCAATGGGAGCTCACAAAGAAAAAATGGAAAATGGTGACCAAGAGTAGATCCAGTGTGATCTAATGCAATGGAGATGACTAATGAATGGGGAAAACCCTTCTATTTATAACAAAATATTGGGGTGTTCTAGAACTCAGTGCATGAATAAAATATTATTAATCAAATTCTAGAATCACCTTTTAGGAATATTTTATTATATTTGTTGGAGGGAAAAGGTCTTTTGACTTGGGTCAATTCCTTTATTTATAAACAATAAATAAATAAATGATTTATTTATTATTTTAGGGAGATGGTGGGGATATAATTAAATAATAATGATTTATTTAATTATTTAAAGAATGATTTAGTCAAATTTAACTAGGAATATTCTTTAAATAATGATTTAAATAACTTATTCCTAGGAAATAATTAAATAAATAATGATTTATTTAATTAATTTCTTTGTTTTGGGTAAAATATGACCAAGAAATATAGACAAATGTTATTTTATATGGTGAAAGCAATTTTACTTAGGGTAAAATTGGTCTTACATGGTGTACGTGGGTTCATCTAATGATAATAGGTTAGATGACCAAAAAATGGTGTAACAGATTGCCCCCCAACGTACGAGTGTTAGGAGAAAATGGTATGACCGAAGTACGTTGTAAGAACTCAATCACTAAGCATCAAGAGGGGAGTGAGAGAGAGAAATGTAAGGTAGTCTAATATGCTAAAGGACTATACCCTGAGGAGACGAGACTTACAGGTGCAACAAGTCTCTAGTTGATGAAGTGGTACCTGTGCTAAAGGCGGCGGGGGAGGCATACCTATGCCCGCCGAGACAATAGTACAAAGAATAAGGTGCCCGGAAAACCACGGAATGCAATAATGGAACATGTGCTAGCCTAAACATGAGCCAGATAAATAAAATGATGGATCCCACATACATGCGATGTCTGGAATAGCTGTCAGGACTTATACAATAATATTGTAGTACATGAGATACAAATACACCCAATTCCCCCTACACCCGGGGAGGGGCTCACAAAATTTGACTGATACATGCAAATCGAAGAGGTGCTGCAAGCGGCTGAGGCCAATATCATCAAATGAGAGGAGCTGCATAAAGGGCTGAAATGAAGAAATCATCTAGGCATGTGGGGGGCTACCTGCAGGGCCACCCCCTCATGAGGGTTGAGACATATCACACATGCCCGAGAATCACCAAGAGCTGCTGCTACATCGCTGGACCATCAAGTGTATAGATCACGAACATGCTAAAAAGTGTTGGAACCAAGGGACACTATCCCCTAGACCTGACTTCTGGATTAAATGAGCTAATTTCGACAAAAGTAGGTCCACCGTAAGTGAGGAAATAAGGGAACCCCAAATAAGGCATGAGAGAAAATAGTAGAGCGACGAATAGATAGAGACTAATGATGATGATGGAATGGGGGATGGTCCAAAGGGGACCATAAAAAACATGAGTACAAAATGGTATCTCATGACGAAAATTGACACGAACAAGAATGAGTATAGAGGCAAAGTGGTGCCCCCAGAGAAATGTGCTGTAAGTGAGAAAATCCGATTTTGAGGAGAAGTGAAGTAACGCTTCGTGGACAACAGGAGTCCTGGTGAAGTAGCGAAATGCGAAAACAAAGAATGCTGGCTATCTAAAATAAAATAAAACATGCATTTCGAATGGGAAATGCTAGGGGTAATATCTCTTAAGATAGAGTGCATTTTGAGGATTAGGAAGGATGTGGCCTTCAAAGTCCTCTAAAATATATTCCCCCTTACTAAGGTCTTTACTGATAATGTAAGGACCTAGCCATAATGAGTCGAACTTCCCATGACCGAGGGTATCGTGGGCCTGGTCATATACTAGAACAAGGGCACCTTCATGAAAGGTATGAGGGTGGAATTTTCGGTCATACTGAGCTTTGGTGCGCTTTTTGGTCACTTCAAGAGTTTGTAATGCAACACGACGGTCTTCAAAGGCACGCTCGAGCATGATAAGACGTTGTTCTAGAGGTTGGGTATCAGGTAGAAGTTTGACGGCCAAGTGAAGGGAAGGGATTTCACACTCGATTGGTAAGACTACCTCCTCGCCAAAGACAAGGTGGAAAGGAGTGAACCCAGTGACGGTTTTAACAGAAGTACGATAAGCCCACAAAGCAAGGAAGAGCATGAGATGCCAATTGGTTTTGTGCTTATTCACTGTTCGTTGAAGCATGGTCTTAAGAATTTTGTTGACCGCTTCAACTTGGCCATTACCTTGGGGGTAATAGGAAGATGAATATTGGTGCTCAAAACACAATAGGGAGGATAGCTCATGCCAAATCTGATCTTCGAAATGTCGGCCATGGTCCGAGACTAACTGTTTTGGAACTCCGAATCGAGTAATGACATGGTTAAAGAAAAAGAGGGCTGCAGTGGCTGCCGTATTGTTGAATGTTGGCATTGCTTCGGCCCATTTAGTGAAATAGTCAACCACCACTATGATATATTTGTGGTTACCAGCAGAGCGAGGTCGACATTCCATAAATTCGATGGCCCATTTACAAAAAGGACCAACTATGACGACAGGATGGAGAGGAGCGAGAGGAGCTCGCGCCTTGGGGGCGAAGTGTTGGCAATTGGAACAGTGTTTGACTGCTTCAATGCAATCACTGAAGAGAGAAGGCCAAAAATATCCAGCACACATGATTTTTTGGGCGGTGGCGAGACCGGAGAGGTGGCCACCGCAAGTGCCGCTATGATAGGCATTGAGGACTTGCTCGGCTTCAGCGTGTCTGAGGCAACGATGAAGGACAGTATATACTCCACGACGATAAAGGTCATCGCCGATGAGAAGGTAGCGAGAGGCTTGGTGTCGGATATGTCGTCGAGCATCACGATCAAGATGAAGGGCGAACTTTTGGGTTCGCAAGTAAGTAAGGATGTCACCGTACCAAGGGTCGTCGGTGGTGATGGAAAAAAAATTCTCATCGGGAAGAGCATCATTAATGGGAGTATCTTGCGTCCTTGTAGGAAAATTAGAAATGAGTTCAGTGAGTACTAAACCTTTCTTACTTTTTGGGGTGACAAATTCAAGGTCAAATTCTTGGAGGATAACAACCCAACGAGCATACTTCCCACTGAGGATCCAGCGACTCAATAGGAAAGCCATGGGGTTGGAATCAGTCACAACCTCGTGGAATGCAAAAAGGATATAATGACGTATTTTTTGGACCGAGAACACGATGTACAGTGCCAAATTCTCTTTTCATGACACACGTGGACCGGCAAGGTTCTTACCGACATAACAGATTACATGTTCGATACCATTATCATTCTCCTGAATAAGGACACCAGCAACCGAATAGGTGGAAGCGGAGATGTATAGGATGAAATCACGGTCAAAGTCAGGGGGACAGATCAAGGGAGCGGATGTAAGAGCATGCTTGAGGGCGTCAAAAGACTCTTGACTGTGTATCTCCCCTGGTCCAAATGGGTCAACGAGCCAACAGAACAAGTCCGGAAGCCATGTCTTTTGGCTTAATTCTTTAGATTTGAGTCTTGTCCGCACAAAAATAGCCTAACCTCGTTATGTGCCAAAATATTCAAACCTATAATTAGATGATCCAAATAATATTGCACAAATCAAGATCTAAGCATAAAAGACATTAAGCAGATAAAATACAATATGGCTCCATGCATCCAATAGACAAGACAAGAACAATGTGTTTAAAAGAATGTTTTATATTATATTAAAGAATGGGGCACCTGAGAGGAAAACAAGAGAGGTGTTTTCTGGTTCTCCTCAATGGGATGGGTTCTTGAAAGTCCTCAGCGTTTCAGATCTAAAATTCCTCTCTCTTATTGTGGTAGAAAACCTAGACAAACATAGAATTCAATGGGAGCTCACAAGGAAAAAATGGAAAACGGTGACCAAGAGTAGATCCAGTGTGATCTAATGCAATGAAGGTGACTAATGAATGGGGAAAACCCTTCTATTTATAACAAAATATTGGGTGTTCTAGAACTCGGTGCATGAATACAATATTATTAATCAAACTCTAGAATCACCTTTTAGGAATATTTTATTATATTTGTTGGAGGGAAAAGGTATTTTGACTTGGGTTAATTCCTTTATTTATAAACAATAAATAAATAAATGATTTATTTATTATTTTAGGGAGATGGTGGGGATATAATTAAATAAATAATGATTTATTTAATTATTTAAAAATGATTTAGTCAAATTTAACTAGGAATATTATTTAAATAATGATTTAAATAACTTATTCCTAGGGAATAATTAAATAAATAATGATTTATTTAATTAATTTCCTTATTTTGGGTTAAATATGACCAGTAAATATAGACAAATGTTATTTTATATGGTGAAAGAAATTTTACTTAGGGTAAAATTGGTCTTACATGGTGTACTTGGTTTCATCTAATGATAATAGGTTAGATGAAAAAAAAAATGGTGTAACAGATTGCCCCCCAACGTACGAGTGTTAGGAGCAAATCGTATGACCGAAGTACGTTGTAAGAACTCAATCACTAAGCATCAAGAGGGGAGTGAGAGAAAGAAATGTAAGGTAGTCTAATATGCTAAAGGACTAGACCTTGAGGAGATGAGACTTACAGGTGCAACAAGTCTCTAGTTGATGAAGTGGTACCTATGCTAAAGGCGGCAGGGGAGGCATACCTATGCCCGCCGAGACAATAGTACAAATAATAAGGTGCCCGGAAAACCACGGAACGCAATAATGAAACATGTGCTGGCCTAAACATGAGCTAGATAAATAAAATGATGGATCCCACATACATGCGATGCATGGAATAGCTGTCAGGACTTATACAATAATATTGTAGTACATGAGATACAAATACACCCTGATGCCCCCTACACCCGGCGAGGGGCTCGCAAAATCTGACTGATACATGCAAATCGAAGAGGCGCTACAAGCGACTGAGGCCGACATCATAAAATGAGAGGAGCTACATCAAGGGCTGGAATGAAGAAGTCATCTGGGCATGTGGGGGGCTACCTGCAGGGCCACCCCCTCATGAGGGTTTAGACATCTCACACACGCTCGGGAATCACCAAGAGCTGCTGCTGCATTGCTGGACCATCAAGTGTATAGATCATGATCAAGCTGAAAAGTGCTCGAACCAAGGGACACTGCCCCCTAGACCTGGCTTCTGGAGTAAATGAGCTGATGTCGATAGAAGTAGGTCTGCCATAGGTGAGGCAATAAGG